>APFE031204260.1:12054-34530 GCA_000404065.3 Pinus taeda | reverse complement strand
GTGAGATAGAGAGACAAAGAAGGAGAGATGAAGGGAGATATAGATATAGATGTAGGGGGAGAGAGGGAAAAAATTTCTTGCACAAGATGCATTGATTTCAATGTAGATGATGATTTATAATCCTATTTGATTGCTTGCACTAGATGTGTTGATTTTAGTGTAGAAGATTATTTCTAATTATATTTGATTGTTTACATTAGATGCATTGATTTCAGTGTAGATGTTTATTTGTAATCCTATTTTATTGCTTTCTCTAGATGCATTGGCTTCAGTGTAGATGGTTATTTCTAATCCTATTTGTTTGCTTGCACTAGATGCATTGATTTTATAGTAGATGTTGATTTCTAATTTTATTTTGTTGGTTGCATTAAACGTATTAATTTCAATGTAGATGTTGTTTTCTAATCTTATTTGATTACTCGCATTAGATGGATTGGATGTTGTTAATCTTGAGATTTCAAATTATTAAAAAAAAAAATTCAAGGTGGAGGGGAGAGAGAGGGAAGAATATTTTTTACACTAGATGCATTGATTTCAGTGTAAATGATGTTTTCTTAGAATTCTATTCAATTGCTTGCACTAGATGCATTGATTTCAGTGTAGATGTTAATTTTCTAATCCTATTTGATTGTTTGCTCTAGATGCATTGATTTTAATGTAGATGTTGATTTCTAATCCTTTTTTATTGCTTGCACCAGATGGATTTATTTCAATGTAGAGTTGGATTTCTAATCCTATTTGATTACTTTCACTAGATGCATTAATTTTAGTGTAAATGTTGATTTGTAATTATATTTGATTGTTTGCACTAGATGCATTGATTTCAATGTAGATGCTTATTTCTAATCCTATTTGATTGGTTGCTCTAGATGCATTGGTTTTAGTGTAGATGGTTATTTCTAATTATATTTGATTGTTTGCATTAAATGCATTGACATCAGTGTAGATGTTGATTTCTAATTTTATTTTGTTGGTTGCATTAAACACATTAATTTCAATGTAGATGTTGTTTTCTAATCTTATTTGATTACTTGCATTAGATGGATTGGATGTTGTTAATCTTGAGATTTCAAACTATTAACAATATTTTTCAAGATTAGATGGAGGGGAGAGAGAGGGAAGAATATTTTTTTTGCACTAGATGCATTGATTTCAGTGTAGATGATGTTTTCTTAGAATTCTATTCAGTAATTGCACTAGATGTATTGATTTCAATGTAGATGTTAATTTCTACTCCTATTTGATTGTTTGCTCTAGATGTACTAATTTCAGTGTAGATGTTGATTTCTAATCCTTTTTTATTGCTTGTACTAGATGCATTTATTTCAGTGTAGAGTTGGATTTCTAATCCTATTTGATTACTTTCATTAGATGCATTCATTTTAGTGTAGATGTTGATTTCTAATCACATTTGATTGTTTTCATTAGATGCATTAATTTCAGTGTAGATGTTGTTTTCTAATATTATTTGATTTCTTGCATTAGATGCATTAGATGTTATTAATCTTGAAGTTGTAGATTATTAAGAAAAAATATTTTCAAGATATATAGTAATACTTGAAAGGACACGATTAAGAATTAATTAGCTATCAAAAGTTGTGATAGCTAGAATTAAAATGAAATAGATGTGCAAAATAAATCCTCCTACATAGTGTAAATTAATCATTGATAAGATTGTCCCCCTTCTACATCACCAACTAATTATTAATAGACAATTACATATATTCAAAATTACATATAGATAATTGATTATAATAATGTATGCATAATATCTATAAGAGGAAAAGATATATTTATAAACATTCAAAACAAATCAAAATATTCTTGAAGGAGATGTGATAATTGTTTGGAGAAACAAATAATGTAAAGATTTTATAATTCTAGTCACTCATCAATTTTTTTTTCAAAAATACATTATTTCTTGACTTTGCTTAATAGACTATAGATAAAAAATCATCAAAATATTCTTGAAGGAAATAAATTATTTCAAACATTAGCAAAGAAAAAAAATATTTCCAAGAGTAATCTTGACACAATAAATTATTAAAACTAATCTTCAAGATATATTTAGTAATGCCTTGAGGGACACTATTGAGAATTCATTAGTTGTGATAAGTTGTGATAAGTTGTGATACCTAAAATTAAATGAAATAGATAGTCACCCATTAAAAAAATTCAAAAATACATTATTTCTTAACTTTATTGAATAGACAATAGATAAAAAATCATCCAAACATTCTCGAAGGAAATAAATTATTTCAAACATTAGCAAAGAAAAAAAGTATTTCCAAGAGTAATCTTGATGCAATAAATTATTAAAGCCAATCTTCTAGAGATATTTAGTAATGCCTAGCGAGACACTATTGAGAATTAATTAGTTGGGATAAGTTGTGATACCTAAAACTAAATGAAATAGATGTGCAATATCCATCCTCCTGCAAACTATTGACATTGTTGTCTCCCTTATTCATCACCAACTAATTTCTAATAAACAATTACATACACATATAAAAATATAACACAACAACTCTACCATTCAAAACATTATCATCCAAATTCAAAGACAAACACACAAACTACTCAAAGCATTGAAACAAAGATGTACAAACTATTCAAGGCAAGCAACAAAGACTAAATTAAAGAAGAGAATGATATGGTCATGCCAAGCAAAGAAAACATTATGTGAATTTTGAAGTTAATCTCAAACATATACATAATAATGATAAACTAAAAATGTGACATTGTTTCCCTTGAACTGAAACCAGCTTAGATTCTTTTAACACTGGATCATGTGCCACAAATCCTTCAAGGCGCAAATCTTTCCTCAAATTCTACACTCCAAAAAAAAGTTGCACCTCGAAAAATTTGATCCTCTCGAAGCATGATAAATCCAATACTAAATAGATACAAACTATTCTAAAAATATATAACTCAGCCATCAAGATAACTGGTCCTCCCGTATTTGTTATAACCGCTTCTCTTACTATCACCAAGAATTCATAATTATTCTTTGCAAGTATTTCGCTGCAACAGTTAACTACGTGCTTGTTTGATGAATCCAAAGAGCATGTAAAACTATAGTATATTAATCGACCGTTGACGTGGAGAGTCAATGTAAGTTTTAGTCATAACGCCCCACGAAACATATTTCGTGAATAATTGTTTCAAACCAAAAAAATTGATATATAGCGAGTTTACTAAATGTGCCACAGTCATGTGATTATAATCTTTCAAACAAATAAATAAGACATATGCTTTCGTATCTGTAAATGAGTTCAACCCTTTGGTAAATTAGGTCATGGGATATAAAGTCGAGTTTTGTTGCCATGATGCAACAAGCATGGTTGATATAGCCTTTATAACTTCCTTAAAAAACTGAACGTTTTAGTGTTTATTTGTTTGCCTCATTTACTCACCGTAAAATTAATACCATAATACGTGATTTCAATAATGCAACACTAATGAATCGTTGGTTAGATGCATATATTAAGTTCGTAAGTCGACTTATTTGAGCTTGCTGATGTATGAAAGTTCACACGCCAATCATGGCAGTTCTACACAATTTATGAAATGGTGACACGGGTGCATTGGTTGAACCATGGTATACATGGATTGTAATACTGATGGGAATATTGCAAATCGATTGAAGTTTTCGTGGATAGTTAAACATTTTCTGAATTATTGGTTACATAACTCATCAAAATTAAAGTGGTATGTCATTACATAGTAGGCACATCACCTTGTACTCAATAAACATCATATCAATCATTTGTCTTATTTGTCCCACATTGAGATTATCAATATTCCATTTTCGATGAGAATTTGGGAGAAAGGTATGGGTTTCAGGAACTTTTCCTTTACCACTAAAATCAGGGGTTGAATATTTGCTGAACTGGCTTTCTAGTGGCTCATATATTGGGAATATTTGAGATTCTGGCTCTTTCTCTGGTTCCTTGAATAAGGAGGCAATAGAAATCTGGTCAGAAGTATCAATATTTTTTGTGGAAGATTCTAGTAAAGACTGAGAGACTTCTTTTGGGAACAAATGAGGAAATCTGCCAACTGGCTTGACACGATCTTGGATCTAAATATTCATTTTGTATAAGAAGGAAGTAGGAACTGGCTTTTCAGACTTAGACATATCTATTTTATCAATTTTTCCAGCTAACTCTGTTATGAGTCCTTTTGTAGAGCCTATTTGGTCTACAAGATTATCTTCTACCTCTTCTATTTTATTCAAAGATTCTCTAACATAACTCTTTACAACTGAAGAAGAAAATTGTACATCATTTAGGCAATTATTTACATTATAGATTGAAACTTGAAGATTATCAAACTGTTCTTTTATAGCAAAAGATTTTGCAACATTCATTTCCAATCCTTTGATTGTTGTGTTAGTCCAGTTTAATTGTTCACAGGCCTTCTGAATTCTACCAGCAATGCCTAAAGCATTATCATCCTTTAATACTAGAGGTATGGCTTTCGCTGAATTTTGAGCTTCACCAAGAATGATAAGTTTCAATCTTACTGCCGTCTAGGATAGACCATGAGTGCTATGCTGCAGAGGAAGATGTAGCGTCAGTCATCAGAACATCTTCTCACTTATTCATATCTTTCCAGACATAGAAAGATATCCAAGTTTTTGTTTTCTGCATGAAGTTTTTCCATTCTTGGGACAATTTTATCTTTTCTTCAACTGTATAAATGAAGCCAAAATTTTCTGCCTTTGGATGTGCATTGTGTATAGATATCCCAATTTAACATTTCGTTCATCCATTGGGTGTCTATTTTATGCTTTTTACAACCATCCACAGAGTAAAAAACTTATGAATTTCTCGGACTGATGGCTTCTTGCAATCATCTGTGATTGACCTGAATCTAGATTCAGGGATTAAGTCATTCATCTGTTTAAGATAGCCTAGACCATATTTTGGCATGTTTGTTGGTCTCATTTTGCTAAACATTTCTGTAAGCCGAGGGTCTTCTCTTTCTAATGAAGGAAGTTCATGCATCATCATCACATGATTAGTTTCATGTGGAAAAGGAATATCTAAGCATTTAGGATTTGGACATGGATTAACTGTTGTAGAAGGTGGGGCTTCTCCTATCCTAGGATGATGATTTGCATGGATAACCATTTCAGCAAGGCTACTTAGATTCACAGATGATTTTCATTTGGGATAGATGACTTCTAAAGAGGAAAAATTTACTAATTAGGCAAACCCAAACAGGGAAATATGTTTACAGGAGTTTGAAGCTGAACTTGAACAAGCAGTGTCAATATAAAGAGGATATCTATACAATGGTGAACTTCTGCATGCTTGATCAATCCTTCTACAACCAATAATAGATCTTCTGGGAAAAGAGATGGTGGCAGAGGATTGGTCTTCTTTGATATTTCAAGAGGTTATATTTTTCATAGCAGGAGGCTTGGGATTTGAAACGACCCAATGTTAAGGGAAAGTAAGATCTTCCCATCTAATTGTTTGGTGTTCTATCTTCTGGTTTTTCGCATCAATTAGAACCACCACACTAGACTTTGAATCCTTACTGGGAGCATGGAGGACTGCAGGATATAGAGCATTTGTATGTATGAAGCAACCTCATGTCTAAATGGCGATATTATGCCTATTTTTAGTCATATCAAATCCAATGATATGGATCTGCAACTGGAGAATCTTTTCAATTATTTCATCAAAGGCATGAACTGTAAAATTTGGATAACAATCGAAGTATACAGGGCCATTCGACAGAGGAGCCACAATACCTCCTATTAGGGAATCAGTGTACTTATTATGAGTGAGGTCTCTAACTGTAGCAAGGACAAAAGTATTCAGCCCTTGATGGGTCAAATATTGGATTCCGACTTTGATTCAACCTAGATGTAGATATTGGGTTTTTAGCCTCTTTGCTTCCGCTTGGAGTTGTTTATGATTTAGAAGCGGGATGTATTGTACACACTCAGAATTTTCTTGAATTTGGCTTATAGATTCCTTTATAGAAATTCTAGTGGCGGCCTTTATATGGAAAACAGAAAGGTCAACATAGACTTCAGATGCATTTATACTAGGGAGTTACCATCTGGAAAATCGCTGGGATTCTTCATATTCTAATTCAGCATAATTTAACACACGACTTGAGGCAGATGAAAAAATATCCATAAGGGGATTCTCTTATGCTGATTCTTTTTCTGCTAATTCTTTGAAAGACACAGATCTTGAAAAAGATTCCATATTTATGTAGAGTGCTTGATGAGTACTAACTTGAACCAACAACTTGGCTCTGATACCAATTTACAACAGGGACTTCACTGAAGCTTGCAACAACAACACAACTGACTGGCCTTATCGAGTCTCTTCTCTGTTTTTACCGCTTAGTCTTCTTTACATGAACCCATACATGAACCTACTCAGGGATTTCACGCTCTAGTGACCTTTCTTCACAACTTCCCTCACCTTCTTACAGTCTTGGCATCCCTTCTACCTTTTGGTGAACCTCAAGTAAGAATAACTGAGATAGATACTACCTCAACAGATATTTGATACGCAAAATATGTACTCATATGCGGAACATAAAAACACTCTCTTTATTTTATTTCAGAAAAGATCTGTTACAAGATGGACTGCGTTCGGAAGAAAGAGCGAATACATAAACCATCACACACATGGAATTTTTATAGATCTGGCCACTTTGGGTTCTTATCTATGCTGAGCACAGAGATACGCATAGTTCTTAGATCTCCTAAGACTCTATCAAGACCTCAATCTTCTTCATGATGCAAGCAGATCAGACAGATGTCCACAGTTGCAGAGTAGGAAGGAAAGAAAGATTTCTTTCACACACACACACACACTCTCACCCTCGCGCCCCCTCAAATGAGCCTTACCCTCCTTCTTTTATAGGAAAGAGAGGGGACAAGCAGTTGATGGTCGGGCCCATAAGTACAAAATGAATCTACGTACTTTTATCAATTTATCAAGTAGATGTAGGGTCAAACCCCACCAGTTGTTGGAGAAGTGCTTTGAGTCTCCTAAGTAAATCGAATCTTGTACAAACTACTTTTCTAAAAGCAAATACACTATGGAAGCTTTTTACCAGAAATCCCACGAGAAAACCGGTCACTTTGAGTCTGTGACTAGACATTACATAATGGGGTCCATAAGGATTACTTTAGGCAGGGTCATCGAAGATCGTGATTCCGGGAAAACAGAATCTGTTATACAACTGATCATCCCATGCTTTTGTATAGGTTCTTCTGACTATCATGGGTTTGTTAAGTATAATATGATGTTTGATTTTTGTCATAACCAACCATTCATGATGTCTTGTCATGTATTGATTTAATATCTCATAATCTGAAAGATGTTGCAGATCTTTGATAGTCTTGCACAGAGTATGGAAGCAATCAAAAACATTATTTTCAAAGCACTTATCACACTGCATTCTATAATGGGATTCATAATACATGGGATCAATAGCTATTCTATTGACACCATAGTCAGTCCACCAAGCCTGTAACCATTCACATTATTGATTTCTTTGCATGGCCCATGTTGATCCAAATTTTAGTTTGGTATAATGAGTTTCATTTTTTCCATCAACATTTAGGAGATCCCACCATAGCTGTCTATAACCTGCAAAGTTGTAAATAGTTTCAGGTAACATGAGGTTTGGATCATTTCCTGGCCATAGAGTAGCATTGTTTGTCATGATAGGCCAATAGGTATTCCTGGTTCTGTTTATGCAAAAATATTTGTGATAGATCCTATGTCTATCACCTCCTTTTGACCAAATCATAGTGATATCATGAAAATCACTTCTCAGGGATTCTTCGCTAGACGTGCTGCAATCATACTTCTTGAGTATGCCATATCATGGATCCATTTGCTCCCCTTTGGATATACTTTTCTTTCTGGAACCAAATGCAGAATGTCTGTGTGGGCTTGAAGATTTTCATCTAATACTTTGGTATTCCTCAGTTTCCAAGTTGGCCTCCAATTATCTCTGTACTCTGTCCAACTTCCTTCCAGGAATGGATCTTAACACCTCTTGTTGCTGATTTTGATCTCATTCTGTAACTATTATTAGGATATGTTGTGGCTGTATATATTCTTTGCTAAGAAAAACAGGCAAACAATTTACTGATCCCTTGATATGTTCCACCTCGAAATCAAAATTAGCAAATAATGCTTGCCATCTAGCAAATTTTGCTTCACCCGGCTTCTTGATGTCGTTAGTTAATACTTTTTTTAGGGCATAAGCATATGTTCTTAATAAGAAATTCTTATTGACCAAATGAATTTCAAATTTATCAATAGAATTCTAGGAAGCTTTTATTTCCCTTTCAATTGTAGAATAATTTCTATCAGTGTAATTCCAGGTTCCAGAAGCAAATCAAACTATTTGTTCTTCACCCTCTTTCTTTTGTTTGAGCACACCTCCCCACCCAAGGTCACTGGCATCTATTTCGACAATTTTAAAAGCGTTTTCGTCAGCAACATATAGAATAGGAAGAGACTTTACCTTGGCTTTGATGTTTCTTACAGCATTTGTATGAGCATCAGTCCAACGTGTAGGATTTTTCTTCAAACTTTAGTTTAACATATTTTGGTCCTTGGCACAATCCTGATAAAAATTGCTGACATAATTTAGACAACCAAGAAATCTCTGGAGCTGGGTTTTGTCTATAATTGTGTCTGGAAACTTGTCTACAAAATCGAGGGCATGCTTTTGTAGAGATATCTGACCATTCTGGATTGTATGACCAAGGAATTTGATAGAAGTCTGGAATAATTCAATCTTCTTTTTGCTTAGAACCAACCCATTTATTTTGATCAGTTAAAGAAAATTCTGCACATGCTTGAAATGATCATGGATATTTCTAGAGAAAATAAGAATATCATCTATGTACACTAACAACCAATCAAAATAAGGTTTGAAGATGGAATCCATGACTTTCTGAAACTTTGATGGGGTATGTTTTAAGCCAAATGGCATGACATTCCATTCATAGTGTCCAACAGGCACACTAAAAGTTGTTTTGAATTTATCTTTCTCTACGATGGCTACCTGCCAGAATCCTGACTTGAGATCAAATTTGGAGAAAACCTTTGCTCCTGCAATTCTGCCTAAGAGGTCTTCTTTCTAGGGTATTAGATAAATATTATTTGCTAGAACAGAATTTAGGGGTTTGTAATTTATAACCAATCTGGGGATTCCTCTAATTTGATCAGACCTTTTATTAACATAGAAGCCATAACAATTCCAGGGACTATTAGATTCTCTGATCAGTTTCTTATTTAGTAACTGCTTTATTTCCTTCTCACAGAGATCTTTATATTCTTTATTCATAGGAATAGCTCTACTTTTGCAGGGCCTTCCTTCATATCCTGGTTTATAAGGCAAATCAAAAAAATATTGCTTTCTGTGCCAGAAGGCGTTTGGTTCTTCAGAACAACATTCTGCTTCAATCTTTTTTCTGAGTCCAGAAATATTTTACTGATTGAGGGGATTCTTTAATTGTTCTTCTACCTCGATTATAGATTTCAAATCTTCAAATTCAAGCAACTTAGACTTAGCTTTATCGAGTTCTTACATGGCTTGAACCATGGTAGATAATCTAGGAACTGAAACATATGGCATTTCAATCCTTTTGGGTCCTTGATATGAAGTAGGGTTGGTAATGAAGTATCCAACTTTATTTCCTTTTAACCGGACATAACCATATGGTTCTACAAATACTAAGAAGACATTTCCTAGTATGCAATGAACAAGAATGTCCGCTACTGCGAATTTTAGGTTAATGCAGTGATGATCAAAACATATGGAGGCTTTAGGAACTTCATACCTCAGAGTTTTATTTCCCAGACCAATAACCTTCTTATTTGCTATTACCCAATACTTGGCTGGGATGACTTTAGTATTGAGAATATTCACATCTGCACTTGAGTCAATTAATGCCTCATTAGAATTAATTAATTAGTTATTAGGAGTCTATTTTATGCTTTTTACAACCATCCATCAGAGTAAAAAACTTATGAATTGATGGGACTGATGGCTTCTTGCAATCATCTAGGACTGACCTGAATCTAGATTTAGGGATTAAGTCATTCATCTGTTCAAGATAGCCTAGACCATATTTTGGCATGTTTGTTGGTCTCATTTTGCAAAACATTTATGTAAGCCGATGGTCTTCTCTCTCTAATGAAGGAAGTTCATGCATCATCATCACATGATCAGTTTCATGTGGAAAAGGAATACCTAAGCATTTAAGATTTGGACATGGATTAACTGTTGTAGAAGGCAGGGCTTCTCCTGTCCTAGGATGATGATTTGCATGGATAACCATTTCAACAAGGCTACTTAAATTAAAAAATGATTTACATTTGGGACAAATGACTTCTAAAGAGGAAAAATTTACTAATTGGGCAAACTCAAACAGAGAAATATGCTTTTTACATCCATTGGGAGTCTATTTTATGCTTTTTTACAACCATCCATCAGAGTAAAAAACTTATGAATTTCTAGGACTGATGGCTTCTTGCAATCATCTGGGACTGACCTGAATCTAGATTCAGGGATTAAGTCATTCATCTGTTCAAGATAACCTAGACCATATTTTGGCATTTTTGTTGGTCTCATTTTGCTAAACATTTATGTAAGCCAAGGGTCTTCTCTTTCTAATGAAGGAAGTCCATGCATCATCATTACATGATCAGTTTCATGTGAAAAAGGAATATCTGAGCATTTAGGATTTGGACATGGATTAACTGTTGTAGAAGGCGGGGCTTCTCCTGTCATAGGATGATGATTTGCATGGATAACCATTTCAGCAAGGCTACTTAGATTCACAGATTATTCACATTCCGGATAGATGACTTCTAAAGAGGAAAAATTTACTAATTGGGCAAACTCAAACAGAGAATTATGTTTGTAGGAATTTGAAGCTGAACTTGAACAAGCAATGTCAATATAAAGAGGATCTCTGTACAATGGTGAACTTCTGCATGCTTGATCAATCCTTCTATGGTCAATAATAGATCTTCTGGGAAAAGAGAGGGTGGCATAGGATTGGTCTTCCTTGATATTTTCAGAAGTTATAATTTTCATAGCAGGAGGCTTGGGATTTGAAATGACCTAATGTTCAAGGAAAGTAAGATCTTCCCATCTAATTGTTTGGTGTTCTATCTTCTGGTTTTTCTCATCAGTAGAACCACCACACTAGATTTTGAATCCTTACTGGGAGCATGGAGGACTGCAGGATATAGAGTATTTGTATGTCTGATGCAACCTCGTGTCTAAATTGCAATATTATGTCTCTTTTTAGTCATAACAAATCCAGTGGTCTAGATCTACAACTGAAGAATGTTTCAATTGTTTCGTCAAAGACATAAACTGAAAAATTTGGATAACAATCAAAGTAGACAGGCCATTCGACAAAGGAGCCATAATACCTCCTATTAGGGAATCCATGTACTTATTATGAGTGAGGTCTCTAACTATAGCGAGGACAAAAGTATTCAGCCCTTGATGGGTCAAAGAATGGATTCCGATTCTAATGCAACCCAAATGTAGATATTGGGTTTTTAGCCCCTTTGCTTCTTCTTGGAGTTGTTTATGATTTAGAAGCGGGATGGACTGTACACACCCAGAATTTTATTGAATTTGGCTTATAGATTCCTTTATAGAAATTCTAGTGGCGGCCTTTAGATGGAAAACAGAAAGGTCAACATAAACTTCAGATGCATTTATACTAGGGAGTTGCCATCTGGCAAATGGCTAGGATTCTTCATATTCTAATTCAGTAGAATTTAACACACGACTGGAGGCAAATGCAAACATATCCCTAAGGGGATTCTCTTGTGCTGATTCTTTTTCTGCTAATTCTTTGAAAGACATAGATCTTGAAAAAGATTCCATATTTATGTAGAGTGCTTGATGAGTACTAACCTAAACCAACAACTTGGCTCTGATACCAATTTACAGCAGGGACTTCACTGAAGCTTGCAACAACAACATGACTGACTGGCCTTGTCAAGTCTCTTCTATGTTTTTACCACTTAGTCTTCTTTACATGAACCTACTCAGGTATTTCACGCTCTAGCAACCTTTCTTCACGGCTTCCCTCACCTTCTTATGGTCTTGGCGTCCCTTCTACCTTTTGGCGAACCTCAAGTAAGAATAACTGAGACAGATACTACCTCAACAGATATTTGATACACAAAATATGTACTCATATGCGGAATATAAAAACACTCTCTTTATTTATTTCAGAAAAGATCTGTTACAAGATGGACTGTGTTCGGAAGAAAGAGTGAATACATAAACCATCACACACATGGAATTTTTATAGATCTGGCCACTTTAGGTTCTTATCTATGCCGAGCACATAGATACGTAGGCTTCTCAGATCTCCTAAGACTCTATCAAGACCTCAATCTTCTTCGTATGAAAGCAGATCAAACAGATGTCCATAGTTGTAGAGCAGGAAGGAAAGAAAGATTTCTTTCACACACACACACACTCTCACCCTTGCCCCCCCTCAAATGAGCCTTACCCCCCTTCTTATATAGGAAAGAGAGGGGACAATCATTTGATGGTCGGGCCCATAAGTACAAAAGGAATCTACATACTTTTATCAATTTATCAGGTAGATGTATTGTCAAACCCCACTAGCTATCAGGGAAGTGCTTCGAGTCTCCTGAGTAAATCGAATCTTGTACAAACTACTTTTCTAAAATCGAATACACAATGGAAGCTTTTTACCGAAAAGCCCACGAGAAAACCGGTCACTTTAAGTCCGTGACTAGACATTACATAATGGGGTCCATAAGGACTACTTTAGGCAGGGTCATCGAAGACCGTGATTCAGGGAAAACGAAATCTGTTATACAACTAATCATCCCATGCTTTTGTATAGATTATTCTGACTATCATGGGTTTTTTAAATACAATCTGATGTTTGATTTTTGTCCTAACCAACCATTCATGATGTCTTGTCATGTATTGATTTAATATCTCATAATCAGAAAGATGTTGCGGATCTTTGATAGTCTTGCACGGAGTATGGAAGCAATCAAAAACATTATTTTCAAAGCACTTATCACACTGCATTCTATAATGGGATTTATAATACATGGGATCAATAGCTATTATATTGACACCATAGTCAGTCCACCAAGCCTGTAACCATTCACATTATTGATTTCTTTGCATGGCCCATGTTGATCCAAATTTTAGTTTGGTATAATGAGTTTCATTTTTGCCATCAACATTTAGGAGATCCCACCATAGCTGTCTATAACCTGCAAAGTTGTAAATAGTTTCAGGTAACATGAGGTTTGGATCATTTCCTGGCCATAGAGTAACATTGTTTGTCATGATAGGCCAACAGGTATTCCTGGTTCTGTTTATGCAAAAATATTTGTGATAGATCCTATGTCTATCACCTCCTTTTGACCAAATCATAATGATATCATGAAAATCACTTCTCAGGGATTCTTCGCTAGACGTACTGTAGTCATACTTCTTGAGTATACCATATCATGGATCCATTTGCTCCCCTTTGGATATACTTTTCTTTCTGGAACCAAATGCAGAATGTTTATGTGGGCTTGAAGATTTTCATCTAATACTTTAGAATACCTCAGTTTCCAAGTTGGCCTCCAATTATCTCTGTACTCTATCCAAATTTCTTCTTCAGGAATGGATCTTAGCACCTGTTGTTGCTGATTTTGATCCCATTCTGTGACTATTATCAGGATATGTAGTGGTTGTATATATTCTCTGCTAAGAAAATCAGGCAAACAATTTACTGATCCCTTGATACGTTCCACCTCGAAATCAAAATTAGCAAATAATGCTTGCCATCTAGCAAATTTTGCTTCACTCGGCTTCTTGATGTCTTTAGTTAATACTTTCTTTAGGGAAGAAGCATATGTTCTTAATAAGAAATTCTTACTGACCAAATGAGTTTCAAATTTATCAATAGAATCCCAAGTAGCTCTTACTTCCCTTTCAGTTGTAGAATAATTTCTCTCAGCAAAATTCCAGGTTCCAAAAGTAAATTGAACTATTTGTTCTTCACCATCTTTCTTTTGTTTGAGCACACCTCCCCACCCAAGGTCACTGGCATCTATTTCGACAATTTTAAAAGCGTTGTCGTCAGTAACATATAGAATAGGAAGAGACTTTACCTTGGCTTTGATGTTTCTTACAGCATTTGTATGAGCATGAGTCCAACGTGTAGGATTTTTCTTCAATCTTTGGTTTAACAGATTTTGGTTCTTGGCACAATCCTGATAAAAATTGCTGACATAATTTAGACAACCAAGAAATCTCTGGAGCTGGGTTTTGTCTATAATTGTGTCTGGAAACTTGTCTGCAAAATCAATGGCATGCTTCTGTAGAGATATCTGGCCATTCTGGATTGTATGCCCAAGGAATTTGATAGAAGTCTGGAATAATTCAATCTTCTTTTTGCTCAGAACCAACCCATTTCTTTTGATCAATTGAAGAAAAATTTGCACATGCTTGAAATGATCATGGATATTTCTAGAGAAAATAAGAATATCATCTATGTACACTAACAACCAGTCAAAATAAGGTTTGAAGATGGAATCCATGACTTTCTGAAACTTTGATGGGGCATGTTTTAAGCCAAATGGCATAACATTCCATTCGTAGTGTCCATCAGGCACACTGAAAGCTGTTTTGAATTTATCTTTCTCTGCGATGGCTACTTGCCAGAATCCTGACTTGAGATCAAATTTGGAGAAAACCATTGCTCCTGCAATTCTGCCTAAGAGGTCTCCTTTATGGGGTATTGGATAAGTATTATCTGCTAGAACATAATTTAGAGGTTTGTAATTTATAACCAATCTGGGGATTCCTCTAATTTGTTCAGACCTTTTATTAACATAGAAGCCATAACAATTCCAGGAACTGTCAGATTCTCTGATCAATTTCTTATTTAGTAATTGCTTTATTTCCTTCTGACAGAGATCTCTGTATTCTTTATTCATAGGAATAGCTCTACTTTTGCAGGGCCTTCCTTCATATCTTAGTTTATAAGGCTGATCAACATAATATTGCTTTCTGTGCCAGAAGGCGTTTGGTTCTTCAGAACAACATTCTGCTTCAATCTTTTTTCTGATTTCAGAAATCTTTTTCTGATTGAGCGGATTCTTTAATTGTTCTTCTACCTGGATTATAGATTTCAAATCTTTAAATTCAAGCAACTTAGACTTAGCTTTATTGAGTTCTTGCATGGCTTGAACCAGGTTAGATACTCTAGGAATTGAAACATATGACATTTCAATCCTTTTGGGTCCTTGATATGAAGTAGGGATGGTAATGAAGTATCCGACTTTATTCCCTTTTAACCGGACAGAACCATATGGTTCTATAGCTGCTAAGAAGACATTTCCTAGTATGCAATCAGCAGGAATGTCTGCTACTGCAAATTTTAGGTTAATGCAGTGATGATCAAAACATATGGAGGCTTTAGGAACTTCATACCTCAGAGTTTTATTTCCTAGGCCAATAACCTTCCTATTTGTTGTTACCCAATACTTGGCTGGGATGACTTTAGTATTGAAAATATTCACATCTGCACCTGAGTCAATTAATGCCTCATTAGAATTAATTAATTAGTTATTAGGTAAAATTAATAATTAAAAATAAAAATAATAACAAATTAAATTAATAAAAATAAAAAATTAAATAATTAAGATAAAATTAAATCAAGATTAAATCAATAAAAACAATGGAACATTGAATAGTATATGTAGTTTAGTCTTTAAATTAGTCGGCTTCTTAAATTGGCCGGCCTTTGCTTGAATATATCATTCTTGAGGTTTATTTATCTGTTCTGGTCAGAAGATTCTTCTCTCAATCAATCTATCTTTCATAATCTATCATTTTTGTCCTGATGATGAACCCCCTTTGGGGTTCGAAACGTCGACATATTGAACATAATACTGTGGATAATCTAGATCAAAATTTTCAATTAATGTAGTTAGAGAAAATATTTCATTTTGTATGCAAATATTTATGAGAACATGATGTTGCTGGTACTCAATTGTTAGGATTCTCATTTCTCTGAAACCTGTTGTGACATCTCTTTGACCTTTGCCAATCTCCACCTTTGGTTCACTGGAAAATGGTGCAGTATGCAATGTATATGCATTTGTATGTGCAAAAATATTTTGTGCCAAGGGCTGTTTTTCTTTCTCTAGATGTGCTACTTTAGATTTTAAAGTATATATTTTTGCGTTGAGATAATGGATTTCTCTGCTTACCTCCCCCAAAGTGAGTGAACGAACTTTTTCTTGCGGTTGATGTCTTTGAAATGATTTTGTATTCCGTTCATAGGAGGCATCGACATAGAGCGACTTCTTGGAAGAACTTTTGGAGGATGTTGAAGAATGGAGTTGATCCAGGAAGGCTTCAAGTAGCCGATTATTCATGTCTCCTTCTTCCATTACATGGATTTGTGCAAGAAGCTTGAGTTCTTCTTCTTCTGTTGTCTAAGCCATTAGTACTTTTTCCTTGAGCTGTATCTCCTGCTTTGCAGGTGAGTCACCAATGGAAAAATCAGTAGAAGAATCAGAGTTAGAATATGTGGAATAATGACATTGACAATCATCTGAATCTGAACTAAAACATGGTTGAATATGAGCATTAAGTTCTTCAGCTGATGATTCAGAGGAAGAGGAATTGAATGAGTCTGTAGATGAATCTTCAAGCTACTATTGTTGTATCTGATCACGGATTACAACATTTGGGTAATGATCTGTTCTATGACTTCTAGACCCACATCTCATACACAACATTGAAGATTCTGTTTTGACAACTTTCTTTTGGACGTGTAGAGGCTATGATTTCTTGCCTTTGTTTCTCTTAGAAAATTCCAGGAAAACGAAATTTCTTATACAAATGTTCATCCCATGCTTTTGTATATATTCTTTTGACTATCATGGGCTTATTTAATACAATCTGATGTTTTATTTTAGTCATAAGTAGCCATTCGTAATTTCTAGTCATGTACTGGTCTAAGATTTCACACTCAGAGAGATGATGAAGATCCCTTATAGTCTTACATGGAGTATGAAAACAGTCAAAATTATTATTTTCAAAACAAAGGTTGCACTGCATCCTGGAGTAAGATTCATAATAGATAGGATCAATGGCTATTTTGTTGACACCATAGTCGATCCACCAATCCTATAGCCAATCACACTACTAATTTCTCTGCATAGCTCATGTTGATCCAAATTTTAATTTGTATAATGGGTTTCATTCTTTCCATCAACATTTAAGATATCCCACCACAATTTCTTGTATCTTGCAAAATTATAGATAGTGTCAGGAAATATCAGATTTGGATCATTTCCAGGCCATAGAGCTGCATTATTCATCATGATAAGCCAATGAGTATTTCTAGTTAGATTTATATAGAAATATTTATGATAGACTCTGCATCTATTTCCTCCTTCTCACCAAATCATGGTGAGGTCATGAAAATCACTCCTCAAGGATTCTTCTGCTTGGTATGCTGTTGCCACATTTCTTGAATAAATCATGTCATGGATCCACTTGCTTCCTTTTGGATAAAATTTTCGTTTAGGAACTAGATGTAGAATGTCCGTGTGGGCCTGAAGATTTGCATCTAGAACTTTGGTGTTTCTGAATTGCCAAGTTGGTTTCCAATTTTCTCGATATTCAAACCAACTTTGATCTTCAGGAATGGACCTTAAGACTTCTTGCTGTTGGTTTGGATCCCATTCTGTAATGATTATCATAGGATGCTTCTGCTGCTAGATAAATTCTCTGCTAAGGAAATCAGGAAAACAATTTGCTACTCCTTTTATATGTTCTACTTCAAAATCAAAATTCGCAAACAGAGCCTACCATCTGGCAAATTTTGCTTCACCAGGCTTTTTGATATCTTTTGTCAATACTTTCTTTAAGGCAAAAGCATTTGTTCTTAACAAGAAATTCTTATTGACTAAATGAATTTCAAACTTTTCTATCGAGTTCCATGTAACTTTCACCTCTTTTTCAGTAGGGTTCCATGTTCCAGAGGCAAACTGGATTATCTTCTCCTCTCCATCTTTCTTCTGTTTGAGTATACCTCCCCATCCAAGATTATTGGCATCTGATTCAACAATTTTAAAAGCATTGTTGTCAGCAACATATAGAATAGAAAGAGACTTTACCTTGGATTTGATATTTCTTACAACATTCGTATGAGCATCGGTCCAGGGTGTAGGATTTTTCTTCAATCTCTGATTTAATAGATTTCGGTCCTTAGCACAATATTGATAAAAATTGTTGACATAATTTAGTCAACCAAGAAATCTCTGATGCTGGGTTTTGTCTGTAATATTATCTGGAAATTTATCTGCAAAATCTAGGGCATGCTTCTGTATTGATATTTGGCCATTCTGGATTGTATGACCAAGGCATTTGATAGAAGTTTGAAACAAATAAATCTTCCTTTTGCTCAAAACTAGCCCATTTATTTTGATCAACTAGAGGAAGATCTGTACATGCTTGAAGTGATCATGAATGTTTCTTGAGAAAATAGGAATATCATCTATGTATACTAAGAGCCAGTCAAAATAAGGTTTGAATATGGAATCCATGACATTCTAAAATTTTGATGGGGCATGTTTTAAACCAAATGGAATGACGTTCCATTTGTAGTGTCCAGCATGCACACTGAAAGTTGTTTTGAATTTATCCTTTTCAACAATAACTACCAAACAGAATCCTAACTTGAGATCAAATTTTGAGAAAACCTTTGCTCTTGCAATTTTGCTTAAGAGGTCTCCTTTATGGGGTATTGGATAAGTATTATCTGCTAGAACAAAATTTAGAGGTTTGTAATTTATAACCAATCTGAGGATTCCTCTAATTTGTTCAGACCTTTTATTAACATAGAAGCCATAACAATTCCAGGGACTGTCAAACTCTCTGATCAATTTCTTATCTAGTAATTGCTTTATTGCTTTCTCATAGAGATATTTTTACTCCTTATTCATAGGGATAGCTCTACTTTTGTAGGGCCTTCCTTCATATTCTGATTTATAAGGTAGTTCAACAAAATGTTGTTTTATATGCCAGAAGGTGTTTGGTTCTTTGGAACAAAATTCTGCTTCAATCGTTTTTTTTGAGTTCAAAATTTTTTCTCTGATTCAGAGGATTTTTTAATTGTTCTTCTACTTGGATTGAAGATTTCAAATCTTTGAATTCAGGCAACTTAGACTTAGATTTATCCAGTTCTTGCTTGGCTTGAACCATGGTAGATAATCTAGGACTTGAAACATATGGAATTTCAATCCTTTTGGGTCCTCCATGTGAGTAGGGATAGTAACGAAGTATCCAACTTTATTTCCTTTTAACCTGACAAAACCATGTGGTTCTACAACTGCTAAGAAGACATTTCCTAATATACAGTCAACAGGAATGTCTGCTACTGCAAATTTTAGTTTTATGTAGTGATGATCAAAACATATGGAAGCCTTAGGAACTTCATACTTGAGGGTTTTATTTCCCAGGCCAATAAATTTCCTATTGGCTATAACCCAATACTTAGCTGGGATGACTTTAGTATTGAGAATATTCACATATGCACCTAAGTCAATTAATGTCGTTAGAGAAAATATTTCATTTTGTATGCAAATATCTATGAGAACATGATGCTTCTGGTATTCAATTGTTAGGATTCTCATTTCTCTGAAACCTGTTGTGACATCTCTTTGACCTTCACCAATTTCTACCTTTGGTTCACTGGAAAATGGTGCAGTATGCAATGCATATGCATTTGTATGTGCATAAATATTTTTTGTTGGGGGTTGTTTTTCTTTCTCTAGCTCTGCTACTTTAGATTTTAAAGTAGATATTTTGGCTTTGAGATAATGGATTTCTTTTCTTACCTTCCCCAAAGTGACTGAACGAACTTTGTCTTGCGGTTGATGTCTTTGAAATGATTTGGTATTCCATTCATAGGAGGCATCAACATAGAGCGACTTCTTAGAAGAACTCTTAGAGGATGCTGAAGAGTGGACTTGATCCAGAAAGGTTTCAAGTAGCCAGTTCTTCATGTCTCCTTCTTCCATTGCACGGATTTGTGCAAGAAGCTTGAGTTCTCCTTCTTTTGTTGTCTGAGCCATCAATACTTTTTCTTTGAGTTGTATCTGCTTTTTTGTAGGTGTGTTATCAATAGAAAGATCAGAATCATAATCTGTGGAATAACGGCATTAACAATCATATGATTCTGAACAAAAACATGGTTGAATATGAGCATTAAGTTCTTCAGTTGATGACTCATAGGAAGAGGAACTGAAAGAGTCCGTTGATGAGTCTTCAAGTTGTTGTTGTTGTATTTGTTTACGGATCACAACATTTGGACAATGATCCGTTTTATGACTTCTAGACCCACATCTCATACATAACATTGAAGATTCTATTTTGGCAACTTTTTTCTGGAAATTTAGAGGTTGTGATTTCTTGCCTATGTTTCTCTTAGATTCTTCACCGACTGGACATTTCTTTGAAGTATGGCCAATCTTACCACATAACCAGCAAGTTAGTTTATTCAATTTCTCTACTTTAGAGCTATGGAGATGAATGTCAAATGGCTTGTAGTAATGGGTCTTTAGAATATACTTGTAATATCCTTTTCTGGACTTCAAAGGGGCCTTTCTTTTCCCTTTGTCAATTTTTGTTGTCTGCTTCTTTTCCTTCTTTGCCCTTCTTTTGGCTTATCTTCTTTTAACAAGAGGATCTTCAACATTTAAGCCATATTTGCTGAGATAGGTTTACTGTTTGGAAATCTTAAGTGTTTTTCTAAAGATTTGTTTACTTTAGAACTTGTGCAAAGACCAACCAAAGATTTAGCAATGATAGAATATATTTTCCCCAAGTATAAGACTCAAATGGTAGCTGGAAGACTTCCTGTAGGCGAATAAAATCTACAAATCTGGATGGAAGAAGTGCAAGGTATACTTGTTTCCAGAGAACATTTTTGGATTCTTTTACTTCATAGATGCGTTGCATCCAATCCCTGTGAAAGTCTTCATACTGAGACATCTTATTGCATTTAAGATTCATTAAGATTATTTCATGTTTGTTTGTAATTTCTGTCTTTGAGTCGCACCAATGTTCTAAAATCATGGAGGTGAGAGCTCCAATCATATTGTTTTGAGGTGTACCATCAATGTTGTGGATTATATCTCCAGCTTCATCTTTAAGCAATTCCTTTTCCATTTTGTCTAATAAGGCTGGGGATGACTTCATTTCCCACCATTGTAGGAGAGTTACAGTAAAGCATTGAATGATAGTCTTACTGACTTCTATTTCATCTATTCCTCTAAGGCACATAAGCTTGTATTCAGTAAACATCATACCAATCATTTACCTTATTTGTCCCACACCGAGATTACCTATATTCCACTCTCAATGAGAATCTGGGAAACGAGTATGGGTTTCTAGAACCTTTCCTTTACCACTAAGATCAGGGGTTGAGTATTTATTGAACTGACTTTCCAGCGGCTCATATATTGGAAAATCTGAGATTCTGACTCTTTTTATGGTTCCTTGAACAAGGAGGCAATAGAAATTTGGTCAGAAGTATCAATCTTTTCTTTGGAAGATTCTGGTGGAGACTGGGAGACTTCTTTAGGGAACAAATGAGGGAATCTATCAACGGGCTTGATAAGATTCTAGACCTAAACATTCCTTTTATATAAAAAGGAAGTAGGGACTGGCTTTTCAAACTTAGACATATCTATTTTATCAAATTTTCCAGCTAAGTCTTTTATGAGTCCTTTTGTAGAATGCATTTGGTCTACAATTTTATCTTCTACTTCTTCCAATTTATTTAAAGATTCTCTAGCATAACTCTTTACAACTAAAGAGGAAAACTGTACATCATTCAGACAATTATTTACACTGTTGATTAAGACTTGAAGATTATCAAACTATTCTTTACAACAGAAGATTTTGCAGAACTCATTTCCAATCCTTTGATGGCTATATTAGTCTACTTTAATTATTCACTGGCCTTCTGAATTCTACCATCGATGCCTAAAGCATTATCATCCTTTAATAATAGAGGTATGGCTTTTGCCGAATTCTGTGCTTCTCCAAGGATGATTCCCTTATAAGGTGGAAATGTGGAAGAAGTTTCAAACTTACTGCCATCTAAGGCAGACCATGAGTGTTGCACCGCGGATGAAGATGCAACATCAGTCATCAGAACATTTTCTGACTGATTCATATCTTTCCAGACATAAAAATATATCCAAGTTTTTGTTTTCTGCACGAAGTTTTTCCATTCTTGGGACATCTTAAGCTTTTTGTTAGGCCCCTATACTACTAGTGTAACCCCTTATTATTATTAGTACAACCCCCTTATTATATTGATGTACCCATGTAGTGCCCATATTGTTACTATTGTGCCCCATA
>APFE031204260.1:0-10417 GCA_000404065.3 Pinus taeda | reverse complement strand
TTTCATTTGTATCATCCAAGAATTATTCATTTATGTAATGTAAAGGAGGTTTCCCCCTCGAAGAGGCTGAATTCTAAGGCGTTGATCTATCTTTTCTATCTTTTCTTGAGCTGGTTTCATAACACTTTTCTTCAACTGTATAAGTGAGGCCAAAATTGTTTGCCTTTGGATGAGTATAGATATCCCAATTTAGCATTTCTTTCATCCATTGAGAGATTATTTTATGCTTTTTACAACCATCCATTAGTGTGAAAAACTTATGCATTTCTGGGACTGATGACTTCTTGCAATCTTCTGGAATAGTACTAAACCTTGATTCAGGGATTAAGTCATTCATTTGTTCAAGATATCCTAGACCATACTTTGGCATGTTTGTTGGTCTCATTTTTCTAAACATTTTTGTAAGTCGAGGGTCTTCTCTTTCCAATGAAGGAAGTTCATGCCTCATCATCACATGATCAGTTTCATGTGGAAAAGGAATATCTGAGCATTTAGGATTTGGACATGGATTAATTGTTGTAGAAGGAGGGGCTTCTCCTGTCCTGGGATGATGATTTGCATGGATAACCATTTTAGCAAGGCTAGTTAGATTCACAAATGATTTTCATTTGGGACCTATGACTTCTAAAGAGGAAAAATTTACTATTTGGGCAAACTCGAACAGAGAAACATGTTTACAGGAATCTGAAGCTGAACTTGAACAAGTCATATCAATGCAAAGGGGATCTCTGTACAATGATGAACTTCTGCATGCTTGATCAATCCTTCTGCGGTCAATAGTAGATCTTCTAGGAAAAGAGAGGGTGGTAGAGGATTGGTCCTCTCTGATATTTGCAGAGGTTATATTTTTCATAGGAGGCTTGGGATTTGCAACGACCCAATGCTAAGGGAAAGTAAGATCTTCCCATCTAATCGTTTGGTGTTCTATTTTTTGTTTTTTTTTCATCAGTTAGAATTACCATACTTGACTTTGAGTCCTTACTAGGAGCATGGAGGACTAGCGGATATAGAGTATTTGTATGTCTAAAACATCCTCGTGTCTGAATGGCGATGTTATGTCTCTTTTCAGACATATCAAATCCAGTGGTCTAGATTTGCAACTGGAGAATGTTTTCGATTGTTTCATCAAAGAAATAGACTGAAAAATTTGGATAACAATTGAAATAGATAGGGCCATTTGATAGGGGAGCCACAATACCTCCTATTAGGGAATTAGTGTATTTATAATAAGATCTCTGACTGTAGTGAGGACAAAAGTATTTAGCCCTTGATGAGTCAAAGGATGGCTTCCGATTGTAATGCAACCTAGATGTAGATATTTGGTTTTTAGCCTCTTTGCTTCAACTTGAAGTTATTTAGGATTTAGAAGCGGGATGGAATGTACACACTCAAAATTTTCTTAGATTTGGCTTATGGATTCTTTTATGGAAATTCCAGTGGCAGCTTTTAAATGAAAAATAGAAAGGTCAACATAGACTTCAAATGCATTTATGCTAGGGAGTTGCCATCTAGCAGATGGTTGGGATTCTTCATATTCTAATTCAGTAGAATTTAACACACGACTGGAAGCAGATGCAAACATATCCTGAAGGGGATTTTCTTTAGCTTTATCTTTCTCATCTAATTCTCCAAAATAAATAGATCTTCTGGATGGTTCCATTTATCTTTAAAGAGTGATGATTTTTGAGTACTAACCTTTCTGAACCAGACGATGCTTCTGGCTCTGATACCAATGTTAAGCAGGGGCTTCGCTAAAGCTTGCAATAGCAACATGGCTAACTAGCCTTGTCAAGTCTCTTCTTTGTATTTACCACTTATCTTTCTTTTCACGAACACAAAATTTTGGTATAACACAAGATAATGTGTTTTCCCTACGACTTTTTATTGAGCTAAAAGGCTCATTCTACAACTCAGTTTGATGGATGTGTAAGTTTATCAACTTCATATATAAAATTTCGTTAAAATTTAATAACATTTTGTATTTTGTACTCTAAAAATATTTGCACTGAAAAAATTTGATCCCTCTTAATTCATATTAGATTCATACTTAAAATAAATCTATATTAATAACTTATATTTCTTGTATTATCTTTTCATGAGATTTGTCAACATTGATAATTTTAAAGGTCACACGTTATATTATTTGTATACACCTAATTCTTGTTTGATACGATTTATAATACGATTACTAATTTTAAATGGGACACACGTTATATTATTTGTATACACCTAATTTTGGTTTATATATTTACATCTATGTTTCACATTATTCTTTTTTATGGTGCCTTATTTTTAGATTAAATATAATATACATGTATTTACATTACATTCCATATAAATATTATATATAAATACTTTAGGTTTATAGTATATAAAACATAAATAAAAATATATTTACACACAATACGCCGTTTAACACCATACCTGAGGGAAAGTACTACATACCCAAGCTTATTGCTACAGAACAATAGTTCTACCTCGACTGGATGGAAGGAAGGACAATATTACATACATGAATTCGCAATTTGAAGATCTGACAGACATAGCCCATAAGCACCAGTCACAGCCAATCATATGATGGATGAGCGAGAAATCGATGGCGGCCTTAGCGTCGAGCCCCTCCGGTCCTCACCCTACTGCCCTCTCCTTGACAGTCGAGTGTACTAACGCCCCTCCACCATCGGAATAGTGAGTGACTCCGTTCCTTGATGCTTATTGGGTGGACCCTCTCAAATAAGTAACTAAGATTGGTCGAGCCAATGCTTTCGCATCCGGGAATTGGGGTGGTGGGAGCATGCCTATCTGACTGAGCCTGGCATGCTCGTAGTAAGTGTTAATGCCTAATACCAGGTAGGTGGCCCATGGCCTGGCATGAGGAAGGTAGTTGTATGCCCGTCTAGGCGGCTCTCTCAATCATTCACTAAGGTAGGCATCATAAGCAAGTAAGTAAGTGTAGGTCTACTCATCAAGGATGCACAAGCAGGCTCGACCATAAGAGAGGACCTTAATGGGGGTAAGTTTTATAATATTGAATATATATATGTATATCATCTTAATTTCTTAATGTGATGTTTACATCATTTACAATAGTAATAGTTTAATATAAAATTTTATATTTACATAATATATATAAATGTAATAATATTAGGTTATCAATATATATACATATAGGAGCAGGTGAATGATGTTACCAAGAAGTTATGACATTTAAAGTTAATTCAAGGGGAAGAGCATATGAAAAGTCGATCATTCAAAGGATAAATCAAAATCCATCAAAACTAAGTAATCAAAGCAATAACTTCAAGGATCAAGACGAAATATGTGCCAAGAAGTAATGAAACCTCGAAGGAGTAGGAAGCATGAAAATCGAATAATGAGGATCTGAAATTTATAGCGGGAGGGGAATTATTTTGACCAAAATATAGGGGGTTGTTGGTGGGCCAACAAGACCTAAAAAAATTCATGGGATGGTTCACCTCTTCTATTGTGTGACACCTTTACAAAGCCCCAATATAAGATGCATGGTGCTAGATCGAGGAAAACACCTTCATGATGTGTGACGAATAAAGAGAAGACAACAATGGATCAAGTAGGAAAAATGGTTGGTATAACCCTTAGACATTATGATTACATGTGAGGGGACCATCTTAGGTGTGTGACAAGATAAAATATGAACAGAATTGAAAAGAAGGAGATGTAGCTCACAGGTGTGGCCTACACCTAGAGACTACACTCACAAACAAAGAGATCACTCTCGTACACTCTATACTCTATTAATCATCAATGAAAGATTACATCATTAAATACAACTTTAGAAATCAGGAAGTTGCAACCAAACTCCTAAATTCTAGGAACAAATCCTAAACTAAGGAGATACGTTACAACTATGTAACCATTTCTCCATTAATACAAAATAATATCAATTATTTTCAACTCCCCCCCTTAATGGAGAAAGGGTTGTCTTGGACTCCTAACATCCCTCTAAACAATTCAAACTTCACACGTGCAAGAGGCTTTGTAAAAATATCAGCCACATTGTCACAAGTTTTACAATATTCAACAATAATTTCTTTTGACTGTACTTTCTCTCTGATAAAATGGAGCTGAGTGTCTATATGTTTGGTGTTTTTATGAAACACTGGATTGTGTGCCAATTTAATGGTGCTCTGGTTGTCGCTTTTGATGGAAGTGGAATTCTTCTGTTCTTTTCCTGCACCATTGAGAAGCCTTCTCAACCAGATCGCTCCACACGTTGCTGCACACAATGCTTGATACTCAGCTTCACACGAAGACAAAGCTACAGTACTCTGCTTCTTACTGCTCCATGCTATGACCCCGAATCCTATACTGAATGCGTAACCTGTGATGGACCTTCGATCATCCAAGTTACCTGCCCAGTTTGAGTCTGAAAAAACTGCTAGAGTAACATAAGATGCGTCAATGTATAAAATAGCATAGTTAACAGTACCACAAAGATACCTCAACAAGCTTTTTGCTGCTACCCAGTGACTTTCAAGTGGTTTTGACATAAATTGGCTCAACACACTAATTGAGTATGCCAAGTCAGGTCTGGTTGTTGTAAGATATATCAAGCTGTCAACCAGCTGTTTGTACATTGTAGCATCAACCTCTTTAGTGCCATCGTCATTGCTCAACTTCAGATTCTGCTACAAAGGTGTCGCTGCTGATCTACACTGATCCATACCAAAATTTTCCAACAGATTTCTGGCATACTTCCCTTGGGTAAGAAAAGTTTGTCCAGTATCTCTACATACTTCTAATCCCATACAGTAATGAAGGCTTTCGAGATCTTTCATCTCAAAAACTTGTGCCATAAGCCTTTTGATTCCTCTGATTAAATCATCTGCATCTCCTGTTATAATCATGTCATCTACATGCAAAGAAATCAAAATAATCTGCCCCTGATTATTGTACTTGGTATACAAATTTGGGTCATTTAAACTTCTATTAAAGCCATACTCTAAAAAGAAAGAATCAACCTTTTCGTACCAAGACCTGGGTGCTTGCTTTAAACCATATAAAGCTTTTTTCAATCTGCAAACAAGATGTTCCTGCCCCTGCTTTACAAATCCTTCTGGTTGTACTAAGTAAATTTCCTCTTTTAAATCACCATTTAAAAATGCAGATTTAACATCAAGCTGGTGTAATTCCCAATTACATTTAAGTACAAAAGCAATAAGCATTCTGATGTATTAACTTTGCTACAGTGCAAAAGTATCATCAAAATCTATACCCTTCCTACTGTGAATTTCCTTTGCAACCAGCCGAAGCTTTTAATTTCTCATATACTTCGCCTGCATTCTTTTTTGTTTAAAAACCATTACATCCTAATGGTGTTTATTCTTAGGCAGCTCAATAATCCCAAGGGTATTCTAAGAATTGAAATCCATCTCTTCATTCATTGCAGCCATCCACTCCTTAAAATGGACTAGCTTCTTTGTAATTGTGGGCTCAACAATGTTCAAAAACATTGGACTCAAAGCTAGTCTCTCCAATTTTAAATGCTTTTGAGTCTCCTACCTGATCTCCTTGAAGGGGACTTACCTCAAATTTGTTTTCTTCAGCTATAACTGGGCTTGCATTATCACCTTCTTCATGTTCTTCTTTTTGCTCTTCTTTCTACTCCTGCTCTCTTTCGTCCTCGCTGCTTTCATCCAGTAACAATGGAATGTGCCAATCATCACCAATGTCATCTTTCCCTTCCTGTACCTGTTCATGAAACACTACATCCTTGCTTGCAAATGTCTTACGAGACTCAGGATTGAATAATTTATATGCTTTAAACTCTATGCCATAACCAACAAAGATGCATCTAACTGCTTTAGGGTCTAATTTCTTCCTATCAGCTTTGGGTATATAGGCAAATGCTTTTGACCCAAATACTCTTAGATGGTTTACTGCTGGTTTAAATCCATATAAAGCTTCAAAAGGATTTTTGAAGCCATCCTTTTGAAGCCAAGATACCTGGTAGGACTTCTATTCTTCAAATATATAGTAGTGTTAATAGCCTCTGCCCAAAAACTATTAAACAGACCCTTACCTTGTAACATGCTCCTTGCGCACTCCACCAAGGTTCTGTTTTTGCGCTCTACAACTCCATTCTACTGTGGTGTGTGTGGCACTGTATACTACTAAACAATCCCGTGAGATTTGGAGAATTTCATGAATTCCCCTAGCTTGTATTCTCCCCCTTGATCAGATCGGAGAACTTTTATACTCTTACCAAACTGTTTTTCCACCAAGGTTTTAAATTCTACAAAGCACTGGAAAGTCTGACTTTTCTTACTCAAAAAATAAACCCATGAATATCTACTGCAATCATCAGTAAATAACAAAAAATAATATGCTCCTCCTAGCGACCTTGTCTGCATAGGTCCACATATATCAGTGTGCACTAGTTCTAAAATATCTGTTACCTTCCTCTTATCATGCACAGGAAACTGTTCTCTATGCATTATACCTAAGGCACAACCATCACAATTTAACTGAATATTACGAAAGATAGGGAGCCCCTCAACCATACCTTTCTTCTGCAATAACATGAGGTCCTGTAAATTCAAGTGACCGAACCTCTGATGCCAAAGTTGTTTGGTTGTCGATCCTCCTGCAACCATGGCTCGCTTTGGTATACTCTTTGCATCCAGTCTGTATAGGCTTCCAACTCGCATGCCTGTTGCAACTATTTCATTACTGCAATCCTTTATCACACAATGAGTCTTGAAGAACTCAACTTGCATATCTTGATCAGTCATCATGGATACAAATATCAGATTCTTCTTAATTCCAAGTAAATATAAAACATTTTTAAGATGACTAATTTTTCCTTTTGATAACTTAACTGGAATCGCCCCATAACCTTTAATCTCGTATCCACTATCATCTCCTAAGTAGATTTTTGATCCATTTGTACTTTCTTCAAGATTATCAAAAAATTCATTTTTACCTGTCATGTGTGAGGATGCTTCGGAATCGACATACCAAATATCGTCCTCATTAGATGCTGAAAGGGCACAGTCAACTATTAACAGTCGAAATTCATGACTAATGTCTTTATCTTCTTCTTCAACAAAGTATCCTCTGTGCTTTGCATTTGCCTGACTCCTCTTTGCATCATCAGCCTGCTTCTTAAAGCATTCATTCTGTATATGACCCTTCTTTCCATAATAATAACATTTCTTTACAGAATGATTTGCAAGCATACCTTTATGAGAATTCTTCTGCGATGTTCCTCATTTCTGCTGTAATCGCTGTTGTGGCTGCTTCCCTCTGAATGGTTGCCGTTTCGCCATCAGCGCAAGATCATCACTCTGGGGGTTCAGGTTTTGTGACCGCTCCTCCTCTTGCAGTAAGATCCCTGTTAGATCTTCAAATGTGGGCGCTTTCTCCCTTGTCGCCAATCTAGTGACGAACATTTGAAATTCATCACGCATCCCACTCAATGTGATTGAGACGAGATCAGAGTCAGACACCGCCTCTCCGATGTCCGCCAATCCGTCTTTGACATCTTTAATTCGGGCAACAAATGCAGTCGCAGTCTCCCTTTTGTCCATCCTCATTGAAAATAGCTTGCTTTTAAGCGCCATAATTCTACTTGTGTTCTGGGTCTGATAAAAATTCTTGATGGTCATCCAGATCTCCGAGGACGTTTTACATTCTCTGATGTGCGGGATAATATTGTCCTTTACTGACATCTTCAACAACACTTTCACCTTGTTCTCTTGTTTCTCCCATTCTTGCTCCTGTGTCCCTACGTTCGGCTTCAGCTCGTCGCCTGTAACTATGGACCAAGCATTCACACCCTCAAGCAAGGTATGGATCTTAAACTTCCAATTCGTGAAGTTAGATCCATCAAGTTTACCAGACTCGTGAAGGTAAGATTCCATTGTATTACTCATCCTGATCAGATCTACAAAATGAATCTACCCAAAAAAAAACGATACCTGTCAGATCGATCTGTCACTTCTGCCACCGATCTATAGTGTCTGGCAATCCCGCTTTGATGAGCAAATTCGACGTTTTTCAATATAGCCAACAAATTGATCCGATCTGCCTCTCTCGGATAGATCTGCAACTTCGCCGATCTGCACCCCTCGTAAATTGCCAAACGAAGATGCAGCTTCCCGCAGATCTCCTTGAAGGTGATTTGGTGCTCTCCTGAGCGAAAAATCTGTGCCAAGAAAAAATCTGTGCGAGGCAAAAATGATGGAGTGATTTTTCCCTTAAAATCTGCGCCAATACGGTATTCTAGCGCACTGGCGCGCTTAATTAACACACAGTCGTGCCAATCTAGTATTTTGGCGCGATCCCAAGCCACAAACTCGCACCAACCCCCTTCTACTTAGGAAAAAACTTCTGAGTCCGAGCTAGGTGTTCTGCAGTCCACCTGCTCAATTGAGTACAGAGCTCTTGTGTACACGTGGCCACAGAGGCACTTCAAGCCACAAAGGCAATTCTACCACACAGGCAAGCTAGCTACAAAGGCACTTTAGCCACAAAGGTAATAAAAGATTAGGCTCACCCAATCTGAGCTCTGATACCAAGATAAAATGTGAACATAATTGAAAAGAAGGAGATGTAGCTCACAGGTGTGGCCTGCACCTAGAGACTACACTCACAAACAGAGAGATCACTCTCGTACACTCTATTAATCATCAATGAAAGATTACATCATTAAATACAACTTTAGAAGTCAGGAAGTTGCAACCAAACTCCTAAATTCTAGGAACAAATCCTAAACTAAGGAGATACATTACAACTATGTAACCATTTCTCCATTAATACAAAATAATATCAATTATTTTCAACTTGACATTCCAAGGGGCTTGCACGGGATGGATTGGACAAGATAAATACTTTGACAAGGGTGGTGTGTAGTGCATGATATGATCAAATGAGTTGCACAATTGAACAAGTAGAATAACACCCTTTGGAATGAGTTGAGTTGATTATGTGGATGAAATGGGACATCACATGAGTAGGTCAAACGCAAGATTGGCTTGATGCATGGGTCATCCCAACTTAGAGGTTGGGAAAAATATGAGATGGTAAGATCGACCCATTCCAAGAAAAAAATTGTGATGCTCCATCTCTTAGAGTGGTGACATATATGTATGCAATGGAGAGCTAATTTGAGAGGCATTTAGACCAAGCACATTCAAGTCAGAAGTGTCCAGTGAATGAAGAGTTTGGTGAAGGGTTCAAACGAGGCAAGGCATAAGTGACAAGAGTTGACAAAGTGCGCAACCACCTAAGGTCTGACACAACTAGGAATGTCATTGCACAAGTCCTTGCATGGGACTATTATATGAATGTATGTGATGAGATGGTTTTAGATTGCAGCCAAAGTTTCAGTGATAATGATTGTGAAAGAATTTTGGGGTAGCTTTGTATGAATCATGCACTCTTGTAATTTGTAAACATTGTATGAGCCTAGGGCTCTCTTTGTAGTAACACATTGTAATATTGATTTGAATTGGATTGTTATATTATTTTTCACCCATCTTTATGCTTTAATAGAGGAAAAAGTGGAGGAATAAACTCAAAGGACCATTTTTACTAGTGGTTCTTGGTTGGAAAAATTGGAATCTAAAACCTTTTAGAAGCATTTTGAGGTATCAAATGATATTTTTTGCGGGTACAAATTTTCTTGCTTAAGAGAAATACACACTATCACTATCCTACACACATATACCTTTCCAATAATGTAAGAATCACCTCAATTAGAGTCTATATGGAAAATTTATGCCACTCGAAATTTGACTTCCTATTTTAACCACATGGTTTGAGAGGATGTCACATCAACCCCCATTATCAATGGAAAAGAGGCTAACCATATTATCATGACGAAAAGGAGTATAGAAAAGTAAAAAAAAATGTGGCTATGTTTGATATTTGAAGGAGTCAATATTTTCCACTAGTAAGCTTTTAGTTTGTGTTATAATTGGGCCACTATGAGGAAAAGGGGTTCCATTCTATTCTAATGTCTTTTGTTCCATAGATGAGAAGCGTAGCTAAGAGTGGATAGAGACAGAGGATTTGTGCATTGTAGCTGCCCATGGGCCACAAGTCTCTCCTTTCTACTTGCATCCATTTCCATCTAGAGAAAAAGAGAGCAGAGCAACCTCACCTTACAATTGGGTTTTCTCTCGAAAGGGTTTGTTAGGCCCCTATACTACTAGTGTCACCCCTTATCGTTATTAGTACAAACCACTTATTATATTGATGTACCCATGTAGTGCCCATATTGTTACTATTGTGCCCCATAGAAGCCCACTATTATTATTATTGTGCCCTTACATATTATTGTTATGTCGGCTCTGGTTATGTTATGACCCCTTAGACTCCTATATATAGAAAGGAGGTCTTTTCATTTGTATCATCCAAGAATTGTTCATTT
>APFE031204247.1:97316-125638 GCA_000404065.3 Pinus taeda | reverse complement strand
ATGTGAGCTTATGATAGAGGGGGCTCCTCCCTGGAGTCCTCGGAGGGTATGTGTGTGGTCGTTCTGCTTAAAACTCATATACAACTCCTGGAAATCCATTGTGATTGGCCCAAGGGTGCGGAGCCAGTCAGCTCCGAGGACAATGTCCCCCCATGTGTATGGCAAACATGTGGGTTTTCAACTGATAACCCCCCATTTGAAGTTTGACATTTTCACAACGGCCTTCACATTTCATTGTGCCCCCATCTGCAATTTGAACTTGGAAGTTAGAAACTGCTCGTACAAAGCAGTGCACTGTTTCTGCGAATTTTTGATGGATGAAATTATGTGTACTTCCACTATCAATCAAAACTACTACTGGGCGATGTTTAATAAACCCTCTGATTTTGAGCGTTTGAGGGGAAGAAATCCCTCCCAGGGCATGCAACGAAATAACTGGTTCGTCAGAGACATCGTCCTGTTGGTTATCGTCCTCTAGCGGCTCATGTTCCCCAAGTGTAGGATCTTCCTTTGTTGAGTTGTAGTCAGTGGCATCTATTTTAAAGAATTTGGGCTCCTTACATTTATGACCTGGGGAGTATTTGTCATCACAGTAGTAACATAGTCCTTGCTTCCTTCTTTCAGCCATTTCCGCAGGGGACACCTTTTGGACCTTAAGTGTTTGAGTCGTGTGCTGAGCCTGTGGGAGGCGACCTTTAGCGGAGAAATTTGGCCGACTGTATTGGGATGCTAATGCACGTTCCACCTTACGAGCTACCTTGCAAGCCTCCATCCACGTGGGAGGGTGGTGAAGTAGCGCTCGAGCTCTGATGGCTTCTTTAAGACCGCTAATAAAACATTCCGTGTAGAACTCATCTGAGAGACCCTTAGTGCGGAAAGCTAACCTTTCAAAAGCATTAATATATTCCTCTACTGTACCAGTCTATCTGAGCTTAGTGAGAAGACCCAAATAAGAGTCTTCTTGTTCAAAGCAATCTTTAAGAGCTTTGGTAAATTGGGCCCAAGTCCTAAAATAGCCATTGGAGCGCTGATGCCATTCCCACCATTGCCACCGTTCATTGTCGAAGTACATGCTCCCCAACACAAGCTTAGTCGCATCATCTAGGATCTGATTCAATTTGAAATACTGGTCCATTTGAGCTAGCCATGCTGCTGGATGAGAACCATCAAATTTATGCATATCCAACCTAAGAAGTCGCTGATTGGGTGGTGGATGGGTGTGCCAGACGTGAGGAGAGTGGCTAGATTCACCGTAAATGCCTTCATAGCCATTATACCCCTCCTCATGGGCTTGCTACTTGCCGTTTGACCTCAAATCCTCCTTTCCTTCTCCTTGCAATTTCTGTAGTTGGAGACTCATTCCTTGAAGTAGTTGGGTCATGTTATTCAGATCTATTTTGTCCAGCTGAGTGTGGATTTTGTTCACCGTTTCCTCCAGTTTGTCCATCCTTTCATTGGCCATACTGAGCTCTAGTTGTACCATACACCGTTTTGATGAAAAAAAATTGGGACGCCAAAAAATTTTACCCAATTAATTGAATAGTCCACGATGCTCAGCTCATGTCCTGATTTTAAGGGCTATATCACCAATAAACGTCCCGGGAACATCTCAGATATTTATTTATTTTTTATTATTTATTTTATTTATTTTATTGTATTTTTATTTTTATTTTTTTTTCAGAAACCTCCTAACGGAGTTTTATCCTGATCAATACTCAGTCGCCAAATCCTCAAAATGTCAATGTGCCAAAAGTCCTGCGACAATTATACCCTGGTATAGGAACCCTGCACAATGCTTCTGGTCTGTTGGATCTGAGAGAACTGGCTGGTTGGGACCGATGTCTGCTGCTGCTGCACTCCTTTTCTCAAGCGGATCTGGAAGAGATGATGAGTAAAAAAGGAACTAGGTTTTTGGGCAGTGTCAGGTGCTACAGATCGCAATATACATAAGGGTCTGGCAGTAGTACTCGGTCCAATGTTTCAGGGCTCTAAGTATGGAGGGTCGACCGTACCCTTAGCCGTACCACCCGACTACCCTATCGTACGAGCGAGTAATCTCTCCGAGTGCTGTTCTCGGTGTCTGTAGCTGCAAGACGGTCACTGGTTTATCTATGGTGAGGTTTCAGGGAGCCTATGGGGCTTCCGATATACCCAGAGGGTACGTGGAAGACAGTCCGTGCGTGCTTCTGTGTAATGCGCTACTACTCGAAGGGGTACCCACAGGGGTTACAAGGGAGTCCAACAGACGTGACCACCTCTTGTATTTCCTGCGTGCATGCCTCCCCAAATCCGCAGATTTATGCGCTCAACGACAGATCCTGTGGTTTAAAGACGCCAGAACACGTCTCGAGCCAAAATCTTTTTTGCTACTAATTGGAGATCCCACCGGCCCTGGAAAGAGCTCTGATACCACTTGTTATGCTTCTTGACCTGCAAATGATACCCAAATACAGAATATGCAAAGAAAAGAGACCGATAACACAGAATATGCGAAGAAAAGATATCCAGAACACAGAATAGCGAAGACTTTATTATTCAGAGAGTAATGTTCACTTGCCTCTTCGAGGGGGCAACCTCCAATAGAGCAGAGCTCGATTACAAAAATAAAACATGATGCTCCTCGTATGGAGTTACTATCCTTTATATATGACTCCTACAAGTAATACCACGGGTCAATACCGCTTATTACTAATACCGTCGGCCCATTTGCAACTAACTGTGGTTCCTTTATTAATTTCGGATTAACCACTTACAATTATTAATATGGGCTTTATTGACTCTAGACTATGACGTGGTCCCATTACATAGATAAGGGGGTTAGGGTGGGACCCTAACAGGTTTTGCATTGTCGTAAAGTTGGATCTCATGTGCGACAATAGACAGATTGATGTCGAGAATTTCCTCATCAGACTTGGTGAATGCATCATGAAATTCCTTAAATAGGCAAGTGAAGCTTGCAATTCCCTCGGGATTGCAATCGGCTCCAATTTGAATGTTTTCCATGGTGCCTGTCATGACATAAATATCGATGATCAATGTTTATGAAATATTTCCCATGTTTCCTTCCCCCTCCAGAGTTTGGAGGATCGTATAAGGTGAGGAAATGATTTCTGGTATGTCAGGGGATAGTATTTGAAGAGGCATCAATTCCAAAATCAGATATTGAAACACGATGGTGCCAATCCTCCCAATGTTGCTCTCCTAAACTCATGATTTCTCAAATAGATTCATCCGTAGGTAGGACTTGATCAAGTAGATCAAAAGGAGGAGCGTTTATGGGAGGGGTAGTGGTATCATTGGCTATAACCAATGCGACCAGAGATGCAGATGTAGATTGAATGGCTTGGTAGGCCAATAAAGCTGGCAACAATGGAATTTGGTCTCCGTATGTGTCAAGGTTTAAAGGAGCCAGTAGGATCCGTGGATCGGTCTATTCATGAGGAATAGATGAAAGCATGTTGAACATTTGTTGAACCTTGGGCAGCTAAAGAGGAAAACAACCCATGAGGGAAGAATCCTTTAATAGACAAGTACTGAGACTGACATAAGAGTCAGGCACACCACCTACTAGGTGTACGGAGCTACTTAGTAATCATGAATAATCAGGGGTGCAGAAAGACAACTGATATAATATAACTACCTTTCCACCAAATGGAAATAGGATGATCCAAAAGACAATAGATACGATGGTTGTCATGGCATATGTCCAACTGCGACCCAACAAGAGATTATAGTTGAGTCTTTTGTCTATGACTTCTATGTCCACTGTTACCATTTTCCCATACAAAGTGATGGGGTAGCGAGCCAGGTAACCTTTCAAGATGAAAGTGTGGCCGTCAAAAGCTTTAAGGGAGTTCAACGGTTAGGATAGGGTTGGAGAACCAAGGGTGAGCCAGCATGACACAGGTAGAAGCGCCTTCGTCAATGACAATTCAGTGCAACTGGCCTTTCGATATGAAAATCTTTGGGCGGTGGTGGGTTTGGACTTGAGGAAGATTCCTCTGCATGAGCGATAGGAGCTCCATAAGATTTGGTTCATGTTTGTAGATCTACTGTTTTAAATGTGTAAACGGTAGAAGATCCTTCACGAGCTGAAGGATGTTGCGAACCATCATTGCCCCCTTGGGGGGATTGGTTTACAATAAAGTTTTGTTGCTGTTGAGTGGGGAAAGGATTATTAAGGACAATGGGGGCCTTATTAGGTTCCTACACCAATAGGAGTCATAATTTTTGAATGGCTGAGATTAGATCTGTAATATGTACATACCTTTTATTTCTACAAATATTTTCCATATTATAAAAATTAAAAAATGTAAATATGGTATGTCCTAAAAGATAAATCAAAGGACAAAAGGAATAAGAGAAGGTCAAAAAAGTGAAAGAATATAAACCCTAGAAACAAAAAGACCATGAAAGTGTGCAAGTCAAAATGCTACTACTATTTACTTTTTATGCACAATAATGATTGTGTGCATTTTGCTATTCATGCCACAATCCATGGTAGTCAAACAGTTTTATTTTGGTTATTCCATGCTTTGAATTTCATGGTTTTTAGCTAGAGAATAAAATCTAACCAAACTGTTTAATCTTGGCAGATAATTATATAGGTAGAATAAATAAAAAGGAGCTTGTTAAACATACACATGGGCATCAACAGAATATGAAAGATAAAACACGAGAGTACATTTTTTATTAGCAAAAAATATACATTTATAGTACATGGTTTGACCGTTGGGTTCCACATTCCAAGGTATCTTGGAATTCCTTAGTCTATTCCACTTCCACAATAACCCATAGAGGATTAGGTGTCCAACATTCCCCCCCTTAATCTAAAGGGCTATGTATGAGTCCAAGAAGAAAGTTGTAATACAAAATGTGCAAAAAATGCATGGCAGCACTAGGCTGAATGTGCTCTCTAAAATTTTGGTATAAAGGGCGATGGTTTAAGGATGACAACCAACACTGGAACACTTAGTGCAGTTCCTAGAACTCTTCGAAGTCTATCATGAAGCTGAAGTCTTCTTCTAGAGGAAGTGCTCCTAATGTTTTTAAGAGGGAAACCTTCAACCATGAAAGGGAGGTCTCACCCCGCATAAAAGGGAGAACTTCAACTTGAAAAGGGAAGTCTCAACCTGTGATGGTTTAAGGATGACCAACGACTCTGGAATGCTTAATGAAATTCCTAAAACTCTTCCAAAACTAGCAAGAAGATGAATTCTTCTGCTAGAGAAAGTGTCCCCAATTATATTCCTAGAACTCTTCCAAAACTAGAAAGAAGCTAAACTCTTTTGCTATAGGAAATTTTCGAAATTACCAAGTAAAGGCATGCTCAGGGGCATCTCTGTCTCTAGCTACAACTCTAAAATTGGTGTGGCAGGTTGTGGCTCAGGCTCACTTGATGTGGCTTTGAAGCATGTAGATGACCATAATTTCCCCCCTTGTCAGATACAAGGTGAGATGATGGAGAAAACTCAATTTCAATACTGCTCAATACTCTCGAACAAGTTATGACATGTGACTGAAATATCTTCTTGGTTGTTGATGCCCATTGCCAAGAAGTGATCCATCCAAGATGAATCTTTGATCTTGCAGGAGGTTTGTTCTTGAAGCATCTGTGTGAAGAATGGGTGGTTTTATGATAGTTCTTACATGAAGATCAAAACAGTGATCTTTTAAATGGCCAACTCGGTCACAGTGTTGGCATTTCACAATCTGTTGTTGTGGAATAGGAGCAGGGTCTGAAACAGTTGGAGATGAACTATCATGAAGAAATCCAACCCTCTGAAACTGAAAGGGCTTTGAGTAGTCTAGAATGTGAGATAACACATCCTTGTCATATCCAAGACCAGTTCTATGTTTGTTGTGGACAAGCTGTTCCCAAGGTCTGATGATGGGCTTGGGAAGTGCAAGCTGAACTTCTGCATCTGCATGTAATCTTGCTGCTTTATTGGGTACTAAATTGAAATGAACTATAACATTATTGACTTGCTGCTGATGGGTTTCTGTCTCAATGTTCTGAACATAAACAGGTTCATAATGATGATTCCTCAGTTTAAATTTTTCTTGCTGAAGCTGAGATTCAAGCTATAAAAGGTCAATCTTTTCATGTACATCTTGTAAAAAACTATGAATATTGGTCAGAAAATCCTTGCTGATTTTGACTGTATTATCCATAGTAGAGAGTATTAGATTGTTGAGTAACTCTAGTATTGCAGCAATTGTAGCCATTTTTAACCTAAAAAATTAGAAAAAAAATGACGAAAAGATGGACACCAATTGCTCTTTTATATAAAATTATGGCAACAACTTCAAATCAATATCTGATTTGAACAACCTTTATGAAAATACACCAATTTAATCTAAAAAGGATAGTCTTGGCTTGAAATAATTTCCACTGAAATCCTAAATAATGCCAATTTGCTACAACTTTAAAGAATATAAAAAGTCCCTAAATTTTCACATAAAAATTGGCTTACAAACATGTACATAATATCATAAACTGCAAACCTGCAAGCACATAAGAAGCACTTTACATTTTCCAATTTTGAAACGACAGATGATGAAGTGCTTACCTCCGAAACCCTAGGGTGAAACTTTGTTACAAGTTTAAGTGCTTACAATATCATCAATTTCTTCATATAAAATAAGCAAGATTGTAGTGAATGGAAGCACTCAAAAAATACGCATCCTAAGTACAAAAACCTAGCACATTCAAGAGGCCATCACTAATAAGTGCCTCTTGCGGTCCCTCTCTCACCCCACCACAAAGAGCATTTTATATACCTCATTTGTTCTAGAAATATGAGTTTAGAATGCCATAAGTTGTTCGATTTGTTAACATATTCATGACATTGATACCTTCCAAAATTTCTTGTAATGGTATATCAGGATCTAATTTGAGCTTCCTTTCTTCAATTAATTAAATTAGAAACCAAAACTAACCAACAAAATATGCACTTCCATTGTAAGACAAATCTCAATAGAAAACATTATGTAGAAGTGTTGATTATTGCTACCAAGCCCAACACAATGATATGCCAAAAATACCCATCTATACTGTTTAAAAAAATGTAAAATATGCAACTAGTTTAACATGCTTCACTAGTCAGTAAACTTCTCAATGGAATAAGAAAGTTCTAGAAGCTACTTTGGATCAACTCTTTGATGGTGTTTTTGTCAGAGAACATTGTACTGTAGTTGTCTTTGGAAATGCAATAACATCTCTCATAGAGCTTTCACTAGCCAAAAGCATAACTAACTGATCAAGCCCATAGGAAATATAGGAAATGCCTCCATGAGGTGGAGCACCAAAATCAAGAGCTTCAAGTAAATAGCCAAACTTTAACACACTGAGCTATTAACACCAACACATGAATCAATACACAATACAAAGGGTCTGACTGTTTCAACTCAACGCATATATGACCAGCATATCATCATCAAAAGTAACTCAATGCACAACATATAGTTTGAGAGAATGCCCAGGTTCGGCAAGAGCAACAAAGAATAAGCATGAGACAAGGCAGAAATTTGCAAATACCAAGTCAATATCATCTTTTTAATTATTTGGAGAGCACAAGAATACAGTCGATACAGAAACTCATGTCAGCTTCTAGAAGTTTTATGGGTCATCGAGCATATCAAGCAATGAGCTTTCCAGACATGATGAGTATGATTCTCCTCTAGACATGATAGCAAGTAAACTTATTATAGGATTTCATTGCAGGAATCTCAGGACTTAGCAATCCTAAATAACATCGCTGGTGAAATTGGGAGTACTCTGCGAGCTTCTGAGAATTTCCCGGAGGATCATTTCTTGATCGATCTATGGACCTCCACTAATTTGCTACTCAATGGGAGCCTAAACGGTGATGGGCTCACAGTTGTTGCCATGAAGGATGCTAACTTCTATGCCGCATCGTATGAATACATTTCACCATTCAATACGAAATATATTCATCCAACATACCAACATATGCACTGTGTATCACTATTTAAATGCAATATCACTCAACGCACAGAGACAAAATGAATCAGCCCGCAGAAACCAAACGAACACGTCTTAACTCAGATTAATCAATGCTTCAAAGGTTGATTCAACATAGGTTCAATGCAAATGAAACACATAAATGGTGATACCTACACACTTCAACAGTTTTTATTTCATGGACTTCAAGTTCAATGCGCAGAACTCAACGCTCCATGGTTCACATAGGGACAGAGGAAAGAGTAGGGACATAACTGAGTGGGAGTAGTATTGGACATAAATAATCGATGAATGAATTATATAGTGGAGGTATTAAATAGTGAACCAAATAGAAAAACTATTGCACCAAAGATGGAATACCAAGCAACAATTGTAATGAAATACCAAAAACAGTTCGACAAACCAACAGTATCCAATCACACTCAATGAACCATCTTACAGGGGCTCATATCCCAGTAGCCATAGTCTTGGGAATAATTTGATTTACCTCAACATTCTCAACCATACAGATACTTCTGCATACACTACAGAAAGAAAATAGTTGATAACTTTAGCTCCTTCAAATGCAGTTTCATCTCCCTCAATACTACACCATGGCAGTGTTTCAAGATGTGGATTAGATAGAGAATAACATCAATAGCGCTAAGAGAAGGCCAACCAGCACAAGGTCAGAAAAATTGTTGTTCAGCCCAAAATCTATAATAGAAACTGTCCTTACAACAATAAGAAAATAGATTTCTAACAAAGGCCAAATTAATGGAGCGTCAGCTCAAGCGCACATTGAAAACACTCAAGTTCAGGTGAGAATGAATACATGAATAATAATGGACATGAAAATTTTTGAGAGGCAGCAAATAGGAAAAAATTGATAGGTACAATTGAGCAGCGTATTGAGGTGTTATGCTGCATATTCTAGAGAGCAGCATATAAAATGACCACAGAAAACAAGTGGCTCAGAGTTGAGGAGGGAAAGAGATCACCTGCTTTGGTACCATGCTAAACACACACATGGGAAGCAATAGAGTATGAAAGATAAAACATGAAAGTACATTTTTTATTAACAAAACATATACATTTATAGTACATGGTTTGACCGTTGGGTTCCACATCCCAATGTCTCTTGGACTTCCTTAGTCTATTCCGGTTCCACACTAAACCATAGAGGATTAGGTGTCCAAAAGAGCTCAACAATTTAATCCGAGCCCTTGAATGTAATAAGGTTATACTTATATAGATTACTTTTGTAAAAGAAAAGAAAATGTTTTGACAAGGGTTTGCCAGCTTAAGTGCACCCTAATAAAAAGAAGTGAAAATGGTAGGATGAGTAGATGGGTAAGTAGAAGAATGGTTGCAAAATTGTTATGATTGATTAGATAAAATCATATTGATCACATTCACCATCAAATTTCTAAGTATGGACAAAAATTGGGCATGTATCAAATCCACAAAGTCAAATTGCTTAACCTCCCTCACTCATTACACCTTTCACATAATTAATTTCCAAGAAAAGTCCTAAGTACCTAAAATCTTAAGTCAAAGGGGCTCAAAGCATTTCTATGACTTTTGGAGGGACTGGACCCCTGGCCTAATGACTTATAGTCCTTAAGTACAAAAAATCCCCTCATAAACATTTACCCCTCCTCACTCCCCCTCATTCCCCTCATAAAACCCCTTTTCCTAAGGTTTAAACTCTATTTTTCTAAGGGAAAGCAATTACTCCCATGTAAACCTTTTTTCCTACAAAACCCTCAAAAATTACATTTTTAGCCTAAGTTACAATGTGTTTATGAAAAGCAAATGAATTGGATACATTACACTTAGCGCTAAAACCCATTCTCCGCCATCTTCGCATTAATTTCTAACACTTATATATGTATTAAATCCCAAAAAAAAATATAAGCCCTTGTCGTATATATATCAATAAAACCCTTATATTAATACCCCACCCCAAAAGTTTGAATTATAAACTTTATGAATAAAACCAGACATAATTAATCAATCCATGGTTAATTACAAGTCAAACCATCCGCCAATGAAATCACCCCCAATACCCTTAATCCACCATAATCTGTGATTAATTAAAACCCACTGCTTTTAAACCCTAGTTGGGCCCCCCCACTACCATTTGTGCATCTTCATGAACCGACGACCATGCGATCTTCCATCTACAAATTTAATGATCCTCGTTGATTTCGCAAGGCCTTTGAAGACCAACCTTTACTCACCGAATATGGGTGGTTTCATGTTGGGCCCCAATGCTATGTGGCACCCGATGAATGGCACCGGGCGACTGTTGAGCCCTGAACTTGCATCTCTCCTACACACTTTCTTAGACTTTTTCCACTCACCTGAACCTCCTAAGCTATTAACATCATTGCATATTAGCCATAAAAGAGCATTTAAAGTGGTTTTTTGACTATGTCCTTGTGTCTGCTATTTGAATTAGATTTTTTCTTTTGAGCTGTGGAATGCAGCCACTTTCCAGAGCTGCTTCAACTTTCCACAACCGTTTTTGTTAAGCTCCAGCTTGTAGGTGTCATCAGGCAAGGTAAGCCACATGGGCAAGTTGGAAATGACCTGGACATGGATCATGTCCTATTGGTCCAGCCAGATTCATCAAAGAAGGTCGTGGTCAAAGGTGGTCAAGCGGTGGTCAAACATAGGAGTCCTATGGCAACAGGACTCCATTTTCAAACACGTGAATACTTTCATGGCCGTTCCTAGGTCTTGGGCGACATATCAACACCTGTGGACTGCTCCACAAGGTGAATCCAACAACCACCCTTGATATATTTAATCATCACGACAACCATTATGCTAAATCCATGGATGCTGTCTTTTACGTGTCTCTGTTGTCTTTTACGTTTCTATGTTCACGTATTTTTTTATGAAAACAGTTATGTAACCTTTGTTATAAATAACGCGTTTCTATATGCATAGTAGTTAGTCTTTTGAATGTAATTTTGCTGTTAAGAATTCACTGTGCCGTGACACTAGTTTTATTGTTGTAACTATGTTTTGAGATATACAAGAAGACTCTGTTCTACATGCTTGCATGAACGCAATTTTAGATTGATAGCATGTTGGCCGAGGTTGTGCAGAGGGCCCCTGCACACTGAGGTTTTGTTTTCATTGTTGTTGTATAGTCTTTATGTATCATTTCCTTATTTTCACTGCACATGTTTTATAGTTATTCACTTTTGTATATATTTCTAACATTTCACTTCTGTCCATGACTTTACAAGATTTGTATAACGCTGATCAGTGTGTGCATGTTTCAGGATAGAGTAGGCAGCCCGAGCATCTGTATATAATTTTCACAATAACTAGTGACATGGAATTGATCCTCTGCTGACTTTTATTTTTTTAGTTTCTTTTAATTCCAGTTCTGTTTTGTTGATTTCAGTCTTGTTCATTTATAATGCGCCACACTTTGTCAACTTAGGAATCTCGGATTGATAATTAATGTAGCAATTTAGGAAACACTAAATTGACCAAACAGTGGCCTCCCCTAAATATTTCGTAGCAGCCAAAAGATGTGTGCAACAAACCACTTACTGCCCGCCCGCTACACAAAAACCATCTACTATTTAGTTCGTGCCATATTTTAAAAATCTTTCCCGTTAAAGTTAAAACCCCAAGAACCCAAGTTTTCTCGCCCTTCACCCATTCTACTTTGTAAACTTATGAAACCCTTCTGCTCTATGTGAAGCCTCTACTAACCAGTTCAAGCATGGTTTACCTCCTGAAATGGACTCACTCCATAGACCTATAAAGCTCGATGAATCCATTTGTGACCCTCCCTATCAACCCAACATTTTCCTAATAGTTTGTTTTACTTTACAGGCGATCAAAAGACCACATCCTTGGATAAAAAATCTTAAGACTAGTCATAAGGCCTGTTTACTCTGAGATTTTTATCAAATCTATTCTAACAGAGATGGAAAATAAAAAATACAGTTAAAAGACAAGAAAAAGAAACATGGAATTAAATGATTTACTATTGAAATAGACAGTAAAAACCTAAAATATACAATGAAGGTAAAAGGACACAGTAATGCATAGTCAAAGTGTATCAAGGTTAAAGAGTATAAGATTGAAGACAAATTCAAGTAAATCAGCTAGCATGAAGATAAACAATAGGGAAGACATTTACACAGCATACAAATTCATGTCAAAGTGAAGAAAGATGAAAAAACAGAGCGGTAAAACTAAATAGTAAAAGTAAACATGGAGGAAGTTAGGGTTAAACAGTGATGAAAACAATTTCACCAGCAACAATGGAGTTTATCCAAAGCAAAAGTGAAAAATAGTTAAAAGAAATTTAAGGTTAAAATATGAAATCAAACTAGAAATGGTACATTCTTGAGAAACTTCTTGTTTAAGCCATAGTTGTGCAGAAACTATTGTGACTAATGCAAGATGTATTTTTCTATACTGAAGGAGGTTTTTGCTCCTAATAGGCCAATATACAAAAGAATATCTCACTTTTTATATAGGTATTACGAAAAGGGAAATAAGTGCATGTCTTCACAGCCTATTGTTGACACTGTGCAAATTCCTATTTTTGACATTGTTTTGCAGAGAATATTGTGAACAACTGGAGCTAAATTTTAGGAAACTGAGAGAGGTTTATATCAAACACATACTTATGTACAATAACCTCTTTCACTTTTGACATATCTATCTTGGATTGAGATATACAAGCGTATCATTGGACCCTAAGTTTGCACAATTTCTAGGGCAGAATGCATAAAGGAAGGAGGCAATTAGTGACTTGGAAGCCTCATCATCACGTAAGAGTTGCTATAAAATTCAAATTTCTCTTATTTTTCACCATAAATCCATAAAAATAGTGCCAAATAGATTCATTAGTTTTGAGTGTCCTTTATTTAAGTTCTATTAATGTAAAACAATTTGAGATATTTGTAAAACCAAGCTTGATATTTCTTCAAGATATTTCAGTTTAGAATTAGTATAAATACTTCTTCATTTGATGTATTTGTGGTGGATTCAAAGACATTTCTGTAGACATTTCATATCAAGTTAAATAGCTATTGTAATCAAGACTGGATTGGCTACTTGATCATGAAATAAAGTTAAAGACATTTCACACGATTCTTGTGCACAGTGGAAATCAAATAAGTATTATCTTTTCATATTTATTACTGTTTTCTCTTCATGTTTATAAATATTCACATGTTTCTCTATGAAATATGAATGGTAAACAAGGAATGATATTTAAAAATTAGTTTTAATGCTCTCTCTCTTGGGTATTTATTTTTTCACCGTTTTTTGCTAAACTATCTTAGTCTGGGAATTCTTGATTGTTCCCTTACTTCCGTAGTTTTCCCCCTTAGGTCCATAGTAAAGGATTCTTAGTTGTCCTTTTCTACTGATCTCCATCAATTCTTCATCTTGATCCCAATTTAAGGATTCTTCATTGCACTTTTACCTTGGTTAGGACTACCTCATTCATTTGAACCTGCAGATTTGCTTTTTGTTGTGCTAGCCTACCCTATGAACTCCTCCTTTAGTAATTGATCTGATTTAGTTAAGCGACTCTTTGCTTGACTCTATAGCCCAATGGCCTGACTGCTTGCTCTGCCCATCTTTTCCTAGAAGTCCACCACCAAATCAAAATCAAAACATCATGAGCACTAAGAACTAGCCTGAAACTCACCCAAAACAAAGTTAAATTATAAAGAGAGAGCCCTCTATGGACTTAGGTTGGCTATAACCCGAGACTAAAAGATTTGTTTGTGGTTACCTCAGAAATTTATTTCTTTAACCTTGAGGAATTTTTGAGTAATAACATAGTGGCGAACATACTGGGGAGAACTAACATTTTCTTCAGAATCGTTTTATATGTTTATATTTGATCTATGATGGTGGATAGTGATCAAACAAATAAAGGTTAAAAACACCCACGTGGCGACTCCAAAATCAATTCTACAATGAAGAATCCACTGGAGGAATCAACCTAAAAGAACTATGTGAAAAGGTCTGACTTTTAACTTGGATTGTTATCCAAGAAATTATGTTCTTTCTCATTGATAAAGTTTTTCAATGTATATAGTATTTTAGAGAAGATCTTAGATTAGTTTTTAATTATTTTCCTTTGGAAATTGTAAATATAAAATCTCCTTACACATTTGAGCAGCATTCTTCTCACTCTTATGATGATCATTTTCCAATCATGAAGCCTCAAATAATCAAGAATCCACTACTAAAAGAATCCATAGTTATTGAGAAACTATGGTGACTCCATTCTAGCATTAAAGTGTTTTCAAGATGTATTCAGGAATACAATGCAGGTATGCTCCTTTGGATAGGTCAAAGGCTCCAAGTTTTCCAAATCCTATGCTCGACGTTGATTGGTCAAAGAGTCTTCCATTGTTCAAAAATGAAACAGGAAATGATGCCGCTTTACATTTATTTAGGTTTCATATGCACATCCGAAAGTTTAAAGTTAAATTCCATGAAGATTGTCTTATGAAAATATTTATGGCAACTTTAGAGGAAAAGGCTAGATCTTGGTATGAAAATTTACCAGCCTCTAGCATATGTTCTTTAAATCATTTCCATATTGTGTTTCACAACAATTACAAGGAAAGTTATTCATCTTTGTTGCTAATTCAAGACTGTTGTGACAATTTTGAAAGCCTTATTCAATATCTGGAAGATTACTATGATGATGATCAATTCATGGATTATGAAATATGAGAGGCTTTAGAAGAAAAACCTTTTAAAAAAAATAGAAGCCTTGCTTGAATTATCTTCTCCTCAGTAAGAAAAAGATGATGTATGTTGTTTAGAGGTCCATGAAGTTTCCCCATAGGAAACAATTCTTTCAACACAACAAACTGATCAGTGTAAAGAAGAAATTCAGCTCCCTAAACTAGCTCAAGTAGGAGACAACAATGAAAGTCAACAAAAGACCGGTGATCTGGAGATAAAGGTGGTAGAGCTTAAAAGTATTGACCCACAAGACCATCTTTAGGAAGTAATGGTTTCTTCAGAAATTAAAGACCAGTCAGATTTATTTGATCAAAACCATCTCCCAAATTTTCTCTCCTTGGATGTAAATAGAATAAGGCAACATACTTTGATAGATCATGATCTTTCATCTGAAATTAATGAGAGTTTGCAACTCCCTTGCAAGCTTCTACATGACAAAGATAATGATAAAGACTTCCCTATTGTATATGATATGGTTTACGAAGATCAAGAGCAATCAGAAGCTAGTTTGGGGAATAAGGAAATTCAGTTTTAGCAGCTTGAAAACAGTGATCATTCTATCCATATCAACTATGAAAGTGAAGAAGAAAGTGAAAAAAATTTGGAAATAAGTGAAACTTATTTGCCTCTATGTTTTGAATCATTTCAGTTTTTAAAGGAAATGTGGTATAACATCTCGAAAGAAAAGGATGAGCAACTTGTAGAGATCTATAAAGTTCCATTCAAACTATGAGTAATAATTTGCAGCAATTCTTCCAAGTTTTTCATGATCCCATAACTAATTTTTTGGATAGTGAATGCCATAAAAAAATTTCTCCATTAACATACTATGAGAGTAAAAATAAAGATGATAAAGGTTTCACCAAATAGACATTACAATCAGTAGAAATATCATCACAAAGCTCATCTGAAAGTCTGCAGGGTCTTAAAGATAAAAGTGACATTTCAGTTTCATGGCATGGAAGCCATCCAGAACAAGTGTGCAGTTTCTTAAATTAGTTGAACAATAGTGTATATATTTTGGAATATCCTTTTGTATAGTTTTTAGAGCCTAGAAAGCAAAGAAAGTGTTTCCTTATCTTCTCATTAGTTGACAAGGTTATATTTGGCTCTAGAACCTCAGTTTTAATTGCAAACAAGCCCAAGAAACAAAATCTGTCAATGTCTATAATGCTTGATTGGTTGCATTGGCTATTTCATTTTACCTAACCAGTAGTTGGACAACTGATTAGAGTAAGCAGGTATGATTTTAGTTTGAATAAATTCAATTTTCAGCAACAACATTATGTTTGCTCAGATTTCAATTTGCAGAAAAGGCTACAATTTCAGTTCAAGATTTTCAGTAACAAAGATTATACAACAGAGCATATATATGTGTGGTATTGGCCCAATGGATCAAGCTACTAGTTGACAGTGTTCTTGACATTTCACAAGGAAATGCCATCCCCAAGTGGAGCCACTGTTAGGTTCCTATACCAATAGGAGTCATAATTTTCGAATGGTTGAGATTAAATATGTAATATGTACATACCTTTGCTTTCTAAAAATGTTTTCCATATTATAAAAATTAAAAAATGTGAAGAGGGTATGTCCTAAAAGGTAAATCAAAGGACAAAAAGAATAAGGGAAGGTAAAAAAAATGAAATAATATGAACCCCAAAAACAAAAAGACCATGAAAGTGTGCAAGTCAAAATGCCACTACTATTTACTTTTTATGCATAATAATGATTGTGTGAAGCTTGTTATTCATGCCACAATCCATGGTAATCAAACAGTTTAATCTTGGTTATTCCATGCTTTGAATTTCATGTTTTTTAGCTAGAGAATAAAATCTAACCAAACTGTTTAATCTTGGTAGATAATTAGATAGGTAGAATAAATAAAAAGGAGCTCAACATTTAAATCTGAGCCCTTGGATGTAATAAGGTTAGACTTAGATAGATTACTCTTGTAAAAGAAAAGAAAATGTTTTAATAAGGGTTTTCTAGCTTAAGTGCACCCTAATAAAAATAAGTGATAATGGTAGGATGAGTATATGGTTAAGTAGAAGAATGGTTGCAGAATTGTGATGATTGATTAGATAAAAGCATATTGATCACTTTCATCATCAAAGTTCTAAGTATGGACAAAAATTGGGCATGTATCAAATCCACAAAGTCAAATTGATTAACCTCCCTCACTCATTATACCTTTCACTTAACTAATTTCTAAGGAAACTCTGAAGTACCTAAAATCTTAAGTCAAAGGGGTTCAGAGCATTTCTCTAACTTCTGGAGGGACCAGATGCTCGACCTAATGACTTATAGACCTTAAGTACAAAAAATCCCCTTATAAACATTTACCCCTCTTCACTCCCCCTCATTTCCCTCATAAAACCCCTTTTCCTAAGGTTTAAACTCTATTTTCCTATGGGAAAGCAATTACTCCCATGTAAACCCTTTTTCCTAAAAAACCCTCAAAAATTACCATTTTAGCCTAAGTTACAATGTGCTTGTGAAAAGAAAATGAATTAGATGTACATTACACTTAACACTAAAACCCATTCTCCGCCATCTTCATATTAATTTCTAACACTTATATATGTATTAAATCCCAAAAGAAATATAAACCCTTCTTGTATATATATCAATCAAACCCTTATACTAATACCCCACCCCGAAAGTTTGAAATATAAACTTTATGAATAAAACCTGACATAATTAATCAATCCATGGTTAATTACAAGTCAAAACATCCACCAATGAAATCACCCCCGATGCCCTTAATCCACCATAATCTGTGATTAATTAAAACCCACCGCTTTTAAACCATCGCCAAGCCCCCCCACTACTGTTTGTGCATCTTCATGAAGGACAACCTCCCAATCTTCCCCCGTTAAATCTAATGATCCTCATTGATTTCGTAAGGCCTCCGAAGACCAACCTTTACCCGCCCAATATCGGTGGTTTCCTGTTGGGCCCCAATGCTACGTAGCACCCGATGAATGGCATTGGGCAGCCTCCCCCCAATACCACCAAGCACCCAAAAGTTGTGCAAAACAAACTGCTTACTTCCCACCTACTATGTGAAAAACCGTCTACTGTTCAGTTTGCGCCATATTTTAAAAAAAATTCCCATTAAAGTTTAAACCCCAAGAACCCAAGTTTTCTTGCCCTTCGACCATTTTACTTTGTAAACTTATGAAACCCTTTTGCTCCACCTAAAGCCTTTGCTAACCAATTCAAGTATGATTTACCTCCCGAAATCACCGTGGACTCACTTTGTAGACTTATAAAGCTCGATAAAGCGATTTATGACCCTCCCTGTCAACCCAACGTTCTCCTAATAGTGTGTTTAACTTTACAAGCGATCAAAAGACCGTATCCTTGGATAAAAAATGTTAATACTAGTCATAAGACCTGTTTACTCTAAGATTGTTATCAAATCTATTCAAAGAGAGATGGAAAATAAAAGATACAGTTAAAAGACAAGGAGAAGAAACATGGAATTAAATTATTTACTATTGAAATATACAGTGAAGGTAAAAGGACACAGTAAAACATAGGCAAAGTGTATTAGGGTTAAAGTGTATTAGATTGAAGACCAAGTCAAGTAAATAAGCTAGCATGAAGATAAACAATGGGGAAGACAGTTACACAACATACAGATTCATGTCAAAGTGAAAAAAGATGAAAAAATAGAGCGGTAAAAGTAAACATTAAAAGTAAACATGGAGGTAGTAAGGGTTAAACAGAGATGAAAACACTTTCACCAGCAACAATGAAGTTTATCCAAAGTAAAAGTGAAGAATAGTTGAAAGAAATTAAGGGTTAAAAGATGAAATCAGAGCAGAAATGGTACATTGTTCAGAAATTTCTTGTTTAAGTCATAGTTGTGTAGAAACTATTGGGACTAATGCAAGATGTATTTTGAGATAATAGATGAATTTTTTTTCCTAGTAGGACAATATATAGAAACCTATCTCACTTTTTACATAGGTATTACCAAAAGGGAAATAAGTGCATGTCTTCACAACCTATTTTTCGAATTGTGCAAAGTCCTATTTATGACATATTTTTGCAGAAAACATTGTGAACAGCTGGAGATGTATTTTGGGAAACTGAGAGAGGTTTATCTTAAAAGCGTACGTAGGTACAATAACCTCTTTCACTTTTTACATATCGATCTCGGATGGAGATATAAAAGCGTATCATTGGACCCTAAGTTTGCAGAATTTCTGGGGCAGAATGCACAAAGGAAGGAGGCAGTTAGTGACTTGGAAGCCTCATCATCACTTAAGAGTTGCTATCAAATTCGAATTTATATTATTGTCACCATAAATCCATAAACATAGTTCCAAATAGATTCTTTAGTTTTGAGTGTCCTTTATTTAAGTTCTTTTAATGTAAAACAATTTGAGATATTTGTAAAACCAATCTTCATATTTCTTCAAGATATTTTAGTTTAGACTTAGCATAAACACTTCTTCATTTTAAGTATTTGGAGTGGATTCCAAGACATTTTTGTAGACATTCCATATCAAGTTAAAGAGCTATTGTAATCAATACTGGAATGGCTCTTGGATCATGAAATAAAGTTAAAGACATTTCACATGATTCTTGTGAACAGATGAAATCAAAAAAGTATTATCTCTTGATGTTTTTACTATTTTCTCTTCATGTTTATAAATATTCACATGTTTCTCTATGAAATATGAATGGTAAATAAGGAATGATATTTCAAAATTAGCTTTAATTCGTTCTGTCTTGACTGTTTACTTTCTCATTGTTTTCTGCTAAACTATCTTAGTCTGGGAATTCTTAATTGCTCCCTTACTTCCGTAGTTTCACCCTTAGATCCATAGTAAAGTATTCTTAGTTGCCTTTTGCTACTGATCTCATTCTATTCTTTATCTTTATCCTAGTTTAAGGATTCTTCAGTGCCCTTTTACCCTTCTTAGGACTACCTCATCCATTTGAGCCAGCAAATTTTCTTTTTGCTGTGCTAGCCTGCCCTGTGAACTCCTCCTTTAGCAATTGATCTAATTCAGTTAAGCCACTCTTTGCTTGACTCCATAGCCAAATGGCTTGAATGCTTGCTCTGCCCATCTGTTCCCATAAGTCCACAACCTAAGAAAAATCAAAACATCATGAGCAATAAGAACTAGCCTAAAACTCACCCAAAACAAAGTTAAATTATATAGAGAGAGTCCTCTCTAGACTTAGGTTGGTTAGAGCATGAGTCTAAAAGATTGGTTTGTGGTTACCTCGGAAATTTCTTTCTTTAACCTTGACAAAATTCTGAGTGATAACAGGTCCTACCAGTATCCTCTTTGACAACATATTCTGTGCATTCCTAAAGACACGGACACAGATATGTCATGTGGTATTCAACACATATTTTGCAAGGAAATATGGTAGGTTTATCCTTTCCATCTTTAGGAGGCACAACGGCCTTCTATTTTGGGTTTTGATGCTTTGTTGATTGCTCTTCAGAAGGAGCGATCTTTTTCTTATTCTTCTTTCTCTTACCATGGGGATTTTGTGTAGACTGCATAGAGTTTATCGCAGTGGTAGGAAGAGTAGTCAATTTGGTAGTATTGGAAGCATTGGAGTTGCTAGGGGAATTGGGGATTACATCGTAAAGAGTGCCAAACTGTGAATATATCAGATCTAAGTGCTGGACACAACATATGGGTTGGTCTTCTGTGACCACACCACGTAAAGCGACATCTTTAGTGATTTGCGGGAGTAAGGACTTGCAGGACCAGTCCTCTACGAGATAGTCTCGGAGAGGAGGTCTCACTAACCTCGACCTATGTCTCCATTCATGTATATGATCTGAGATATGGATGGTGGTATCGTGACGTAATGAAGTGAGGAGCTCTATCCTAGTCTCATAGAGGATGGGTAGCTAGAAGTTCTTTAGGAATTCCATTGCTAAAGTGTCGAAGGTGTTTACTGACATGTGTGGTAATTCAATGTGCCATTTAGCTACGTTGCTAGTGAAGGTACAAGGAAAAAGATTTAACCGAACACTATCATCCACCATGGAGTTAGAAACACTCCAAAGATGGTAGGTGGTGATATGAGTGCCTGATCCTCCCCTTGTTTCCCATCAAACTTAGGGATTTCTGTTGCTATTTTATGCGAGATTAATAGCCATTGTAAGTTATGATAGATGGGGTCATTTGTAAGTTTGGACAAGTCAGGGATATCCAACATTGCCAAGAAAGGCAGATTGTGTGGTGCCCCCGACTCGAACCAAGGCGACTACATATGACATGAGGAACTTTGCTTTCCTCCCATCGTTTGAGTCCCAATATTATATATGGGTTGTGTGGTATAGTAGTTTCCTTGAGGTATGGTGTTGTACTGTGTATTTCCATGGGGATTTTGATAATGGGGTATAGAATTTCCACCAGGATAAGCAGTGCCCCCTCGAGTCATTTGAACTTGTGAGTAGGGTGCCCCCATGGATTGGTTGGGACCTCCTTGAGGATTCTCGCCCATCACAGAACTAACCATTTGTCCTTGATTGACATAAGAAATGCTCATATCAATTACTGACTAACCATGCATGCCTGAGAATGGAGGGGGAACTATTATGTTCCTTACCGGCATGTGAATATTGGGAATTCCCACATATATTTGAATATGGGGAATTAAACTATACAATGGCAGCCGACCATATTGTTGGTGGATGGGAACCGCGCCTATATTGCTATATTGAGCATTATAGGGAGTGTTATATGTAGCACTTGTCGAAAGTATGCAGTTGGACACTAAAGGGGTGGAACCTAGCATCGTCTGGGTTCCAATCATAGAGGGTGTCATGTGAGTGGTTGTACCTGGGACAAATGGGATAGCGGGGTTCACCATTACCAATTTTGTGGTGACTATTGATTGTGGAAGTGGTGGAGGAACAAAAGTGTCCCTTAAGTCCCATGACCCATTAGTCATCGACAGGATAGATGGAAATGTTCCAAATACTGAAGCAGGAAGTACAGGTACCGTGGGATCCAAGATTGGGTCCGACGGATTCGTAAGTACAGGGTTTAATGGAGGAAGGAATCCTTTGGTAAATAAATTCTCTGGAAAACTTGAATTGTCGGTTGTCCAAACAGATCCTGTGTGAGATCTGGGAGACTGATTCCCTGAAGATGGGGAATCTGGTTCACTAGAGCTCTTCGAATCTTCCACAATGAGCGGAGAAAGTCCTAGAAATCGTCTATATCGACGACGAGGGTTGGATGTAGCCACGGTGACCGTTAATTTCTATCAATAAATTTTATCATGATATTTGTTAAAGTCTCAAAAATGATAACTCTTGGGTGCCTAAAAAATATAAAAATTACACTATGTGGATCAATCAACAAACAAAGGGAAATTAAAATGGCTGATAAGAACCAATCATTGGAGATGAAACCCAACATCTTAATGAATAACAGAGAAGGTTGGCTAGATGTATAGTTACAGTTACTCTAGAGCTTCGCTCGAACCTCAGATTGAGGGGCCAAGTACTCTCATGAAGATAAGCACCCTCCCAAAAACTAAAGACAGAGTAGATTTTTCTGTGTTAGGTACCAAGATAGCCCATCCCAGTCATCTTGTGTAAGTCCCTAAAAGTTTGGCCGTTAAAGATACCTCAGATCACAGACACCACTGGGGGGGACATAGTCATAAAGAACATGCAGTGTGGGTAGGATACCTGAGTCCCTGACTCAGCTCCAAAATCCCCAAATGGATCCCCAATACACAAAATACCCAAAGGAGTTGTAAGAGAAGGTGAGCTACCTCACTTACAGTCTGATGTTGTCTCGTATTTTTCTTTACTTTTACTGGAGTGGTCCTGGCAGTACGAGTGCAGAAGGAATTTTTCTCTCTCTTAATCACACTAGTTTGGTTTTCGACCTAGGGTAGTTTACTCACACTGCTTAGCCCAAGATCCTAGCATGCACTAATGTTTGTTTCCTCAATAAAGAGTTACTGATTAATTTTAGGTAAATTTTATGTGTACTTGATTATTATCTTTGGCACGAGAGTTTACATATGAAATGTGACGAGACTCTAACTCAATAAATCATGCACACGACAATACTTTAAAAAAAAATTAATTCGATGAAAACAAGTTGTATTCGACAGGTGAGAGTTTTTCACATATTCATATTCTTTGCATGCATCTTTGTCATTTAACACATGCATAACCAAAGGAAGTGTTTCCAATGTTTCTTAACAACTACTTGAAACCAAAATAGAGTAGCTTTTAACCAGCTAAATAAAAGGATGAACAAAAAATGTGTGTCTTTCCTCCGTAAAAAATGCTTTTAAGAAAGAAAAACAAAACTTATTTCCCAAAAAAAAACTTTTTAGGACACCTATTTTGCTAGCAAAATGTAGTAATAGATCGTATTTCAATCCATAAGAAGGCTTCCTATCCATTTTGGCTGACAAGCACAACTGAAAATCAAGGTTTTGGGAGACTAACGCTTTATAGTAGTGGCCATAGAGAGTTAATAGGTCCACTAATGCTCCCTATGAGAAGACATAGTGCTTTATAAAGCTCTGTGTAGTCTGCTAAGCTACGTTAGTGTGGGAAATCAATCCAAAATAGGGCTTTCTAGATCAAATTCAGAGATGAATACATGTGGGTAAGATGCAGCAAGATATTTGGTGGGTCAGAAAGGGAATGCAGAAGTATAGGGAGCTATTAGAAGGAGGAGAAAATCGAGAACTATCCGAGGAAACCGGGAACTAGATGCATATTCCCCAGTGGAGTCGCCAATTATGCTATGGGGTAAAATGCACGATGTATGGAGAATGAATATGCCCTCAAAGGTCTTCCGAGGACCTTCGATATACTATAAGATTATCTAAAACCGTCACAAAGTTACATGCATGTTCATAAACAATAACTAACTATCAAAGTATGAGAAGGAGATTAATTCAAGCCTCTGTGCAGATTTGTTGGAGAGCACAATGCAACTAGGTGGAAGTCCCCTGAGCCGTCTCTAGATCAAGTCCTGCACATAGAACAGACAAGTGTAATCATATCATACAACTCTGACAACTAATACATGAATACATAAAATAACATCTAGTTACATATAACTAAGCTACTCATGCTAACAGGTATTAGACAAACAACTAAATGAATGATAGTACCAACACCACGAGGTAGACAATACAACTGTAGTTCTATATTAATATTGGAAGAGTGATTATAACCATTTGTTGCATCAGCCTTCCTTTACCCCTCCAGCTTATTTCTCTCTCCCTAGGGCAAAAGTAATGAACTTGCCATGCTTTTCAGCTCTTTCCCATTTGCCTCCTTCTTTCGAATTAGAAATCCTCCAAATAGGTCAATTTTGGTTGTTTCCTTGCTTTTCTAGAGTAATTTTAGGAACAAATATCTAGATATTTATGACTCAATTCATTCCTTTGACCCTTAGAACTTCACCAAGTTTCACTAACGTTGTTCCCTTACTAGCAACTGAGTTAGTAGGGTCAATAACACACTCTTAGGCTTGTAGAGAAGCCTTATAAAGCAGGTTGTTAGTGCATAGCCAACATTAATGTGGAAACAAGGCCTGTGATTATGTTATTTGCTTCAGCTATCATGTCTTTCCCCTCTAATTTGATGAGGTGGTCAATTTTTTGTATAACAGAGAGAGACAAAGAGGGAGGGAGAGGGGGATGGAAAGGAAGAGAGGGTGGGAAATGGGGAGAGGGATAAGTAGAGGGAGATAACGTAATAGAGGAGGAACGAAGGAGAGGGCAAGGGAGGTAGAGAGAGAGAGAGAGAGAGAGAGAGAGAGAGAGAGAGAGAGGAGAGGGGGGGGAAAGATGTGGAGAGAGAGGAGGGAGTGAGAGGTAGGGAGGGGGAGAGAGAGAGAGGTGGAGTGGGATGGGGTAGGAGAGAGAGTAGAGAGAGAGAGAGAGAGAGAGAGAGAGAAGAGAGAGGGGGAGAGATAGTGGGAGAGGAAGAGGGGGAGGGGAAGAGAGTTGGAGGAGGGGGAGAGAAATAAAGAATTGCAGGATAAAAAGGAAGACTTTAAATGAAAAGGAAAGAACCCTTTTCAAAAAAAAGAAAAAAAAACACAAAAGGCCTAGGAAAAATGTGTTGCTAGACAAAGGAAGTGGAACACTGCTGAAATTTATTGGGAATAAAACTTATAAAATAAACTCACCTGGAAATCAATGGGGTTATCTATCTTGGAAGCACAAAAATATTAACTCACGGGGGAACTCGTGGCATAAATTCATGGTTAGAAGGAATGTGATCGACTAATTTCTTTAGGAAGTCAATTTCGGTTAGAGTTCAATTTTGAAGAGCCTTTTTATTTTGATAATTTTTTAAATATGTTCCTTTTTTTAGGTATGAAGAAAGGTATTTTAAAGGTGTGAAATTGATGAATTTGAATAGTAGAAAATGATTATTGATATATTGGGAACTTATAAAATCTATACAACCTGTAGAAAAAATCTATTATGTGGAGGAAGTGAGGTTATATGTAAAAAACTATAAATGAGTAAAATTGTAGACATTAATCGAGTTTGGTCTTAATGCATGAGACAATAAAGATTCTTTAGGGGTAAAGTAATTTTTAATAGGAAATACTATATATATATATATAATATATATATATATAATATATATATATATAATATATATTAATATATATATATTACATGCTCATTCTGGGCAGGAATGATAAAGTGTACATAACTACATACACTTTCTCTTCCAATGGAAAAAAATAAGTATTTCCACTTGCACCAACAAACCACCAATATAAAAAAGAATATACTTAGAAAGAGATATGTATGACGTGTTAGTGGTGCTAGCTTGGAGTAGGACACAAAATCTTGGCAATAGAGGCACATAAAATAGGGAGGATGTAAACCATTATTAATACATGATAAATATTAATCAAACATAAAGAAAGGTGACCCTTTTATGACCAAGTGTGTCCCCCGACTCTGTAAAAGGACACTGAATCTAATTATTACAATTATGTATACTTCGATGTAGGTATGTGGAGGTTACCCTAGCTTTTTAGATGGTAAATAAGTCGACAAGTTTAAGAAAAAAAATATCGTTGACAATTGGAATTGTTTTCAAATGAAGAACAAGTGTCAAATAGTTTTGAAAGGAAGAAACAAGTGTCGAATAGGGGCTTTCCCTTATTATGTAATAGTAGTACTGAAATAAAAATGAATTCATTATTTTATAGGAATGGTATGGTACTTAAACTACCTAGAACAACATAGGGTGAGGGTGCATATTAAATCTTACAGCCAACAATTAAAAGTCAAGAAACTAAAAAGTACAATACATTTGAGAGATACTCACCACTTCCTAACTGTAATGTAAGGCGTTATGAAAAATAAATCCAATCAATGTCATAGTAAGAAGCACTCAAACAATAATTTATAGTTTATTTACTATAGTATAATTTTCTATATAGAGATAATACTTTTTAAGAAAGATGAACTAGTTAGTCGCACATAACTTAGGAATGCAAGGAAATTGAATTCCATGAAAAATATAACAAGATATATTATTGACACAAATGTATGGGAAAAAATATTTCTAGCCATCAAATGTCCCAAAATTTTGTTCTCGTCGTTACAGAACAAGAATATTACATATTACATAGATGCTTAGCAACGAAAAAAACAAATATTGAATTACCAAACAAAAGAGGGAAGAAACCACAGTGCTTATAAGTAGTAGCATTAAAATATTGAATCATAAAGGAACCCTAAAATAAAAATTCTCAGCAAACCTGAGGGTTATGTAGCAGACACAAGAAAAATAAATACAAGCAATAGACTTGAGGTCTTAATTTGAAATTTTTCCCATGGGTAGATATATAATTGTAAGTACAATAAACATATGACAGACCAAGGGCCGAATGTAGAATGTCATGCTAGAAGCGTGATAATTATCATAATCCCATCGTAATAACACGACAGAGTCATCATAAATGACTACAACCCTAAGAGTAAGTAGCCAAGGAAAATGTGGTTACCACTGACCTATGATAGAGAAACCGATCATCAAGGTTGCAAAAATTTCTTTGATCAAACTCTCTGTTGGAAACTCAATCCTGAGAGGAGTCATACCTGCCACATAGTTAACCATAGGGAAATTGGAGCATATTAGGCTAATTTCAGATATTAAAGAAAAATAATTATAAATTTAACAGTGGAGTGAGATATTACCTGTTATCAGTGAGGATGAGAACCATTCGCTCGACAGGTTATATATATCAAGTCTCAGTGCTAGAGAAAAATGAAATAATGGAAAATTAGGAAATGGTTCAATCCAATAGTAGTGAGAGGTCACAAAATACAGACTAATAAATTAGAAGCATATAAGAAAAACGGATTACTGCCCATGTCAATCCCAAGAGGGAAGGAGGAAACCCTCCAACCAATACCTCCTAGCCATTGCATTCTGAGAGGTACCAATGTCAAAAATTGTTATGGGGGTGAATGGGAACCCAGTAATCAAGTAACAGTAATTAAATATGGCACGAGTAAGAAAATTTAATGTTAACTAGGAAACTAATGATTACATGAAAAGGCCTTCATTATGGAATGGCCTTGGAAAGTTATAGTGCCATCCACAACCTAAGCATTTCGCGAAGATGAAGGAACCTTGTAATTGGTGTCAAATAGAATATAATTAACCTTAACCAGACCAAATACTAGAGAATTCATGAAATTGTTCACAAAATAGAAGAAACAAAATGGTTCTATCTTACCCATGACCACTATAATTCCATAGAGAAGTAGGAGAAAGGGATAATATAAATTCCACTTGAATCTTGTAATAGGTCACAAATGCGAGAAAAAATCTACCTTTCACAAAATGGAATATAAAAAGTGAATGTGTGCCTATCCCAAGTCTCTCGTTTAGGTTTGTGAGAACAAACCTTCACCTTAGATTGAACTAACATATATATACCATCCACCTGGTTAGGCATATGGTAGGAACATGGTATTCACATTGATCAGGGTGTGTGGAAATAGTCAATTCTTCAAATGTTGTACCATAATCCTCACCCAAAGAACTCTTCATTTAATTACACGTGGGACCATTGATTATTGAGAAAAATTTAAGTTAATAGGAAAGGAATTTTTTTATAGCCAAACTTTCACTAGGTAGAGTATAACGAAGACTTTAAATTATATGTGTGCCAACATACCATATCCACAAGTCCACATGTTATTTAATGATAATATTATAATATGTACCACACGATTAACATAGATGATCATATAGCATCTTGTGACATGGACATCATCTAATATCTTGTTAAATGGTTGTATGGGGAGACCTATGAGAGACTTTAGTTAAATTAGTGGTAATGGATATCATCTAATATATTGATATCTTGTTAACATAGATGATCATATAACATCGTGTGACATGGATATCATCTAATATCTCGTTACATGGTTGTATGGGGAGACCTATGTTAAATTAGTGGTATATAAAATTACTTTAGCGTGATAACCCTTCACATAAAAAGTGATAAATTTAAATTAAAAAAAATAGTTAGAAGGCATGTATGTCACAACACACAACTATATATATATA
>APFE031204247.1:67862-96800 GCA_000404065.3 Pinus taeda | reverse complement strand
CATGGATTTTTTTTGTTTTTTATAAAATTCTACCATTAGTTTTTCTAAATTAAAATATATATGTGTGAGAGAGATGTAAACAAGTAAATGATGATAATGTTTTACTATTTACCATTGTAATTAACTAATTAATGAAGGTTAAATAAATTATTAAAAATAGAAAATGTAAAATTAAATGAGAGAAAAGAGAAGAAATACAAAGAAATGAGAAAATAAAATAATAATATGCTATAAAAGATTGAAGAATAGGAAAATAAAAATTATTCCTTTTCACCTTTCAATTACTTTAGATTTCTATATTTCTTAGAATACTCTAACTCTCAAAGGGTATTTTGTACATAAAGAGGAGGATATATAAAAAGTCATTAGTTGCATTATATCAAGCGATTTTCCAAGAAATAACACCAATAAAAGAATTTTTTTTTCCTATTTTAGTTTTCACAACAAAATCTCCATGTTTATGGTATGTTTGATTTTCTTGCACACAAATTATATATGGGAAATATGTTACTTGTATTTATGTTTAATGTGTTGTTTTGAGTATGGTAATGGTTCTAAGGGAATAATTCTCAATGGTAGCTCAACTATTCCACTTTTAGTATTTATACGTCATTAGCATAGAATGAATGCCAATAACTCCCTATTATGCTTGATTTTATTTACTTGAATATTGAACATCATTGGCTTCCATACTAGATTATTGCAGTATTTTAGGACATTTTTGACATGGTTTACTTAATTTTGTTGGACTCTTGGGTGTTTTCACCATTACAAGGATTTATTTTTTATTTTTCCTCAGGTTGTACATTTCTCCTCTCAACAATATCTTTCTTAGATAGGAAAACTAAAATAACTTTGGTTATTCAAGAGGCTATATGCATCCTATGAGCCAATTATAATTCCTTGAATCAACATCAAGATTGTATGTACTTGTATGAGGCTACATATAAGTATAGGGTGCATGAAAATTTGGCAGCCAATGGCTCTACCCTCCTAAACTATATTATTTAAGCCATTCACATATAAAATGTTTGTTATGAACATATTATCTCACATAAACTTGTTATTTTTTATAAATTATATTGTTCCAAGACCAAGTGGGTGGTTAATAATGAAAAGAACATGTTATTATTAATTTTAGAGTATTATATTTTTTCTATAATTGGTTCTATTTTTTAATGATGATTTAATTTACTATAGTCGTTGTGAACCTGAGATAGTTGAGCAACATCAATACATGGAATTTTTGCACAACTAATAACATAGTTTGTTGTGTAGGAATAATAAAAAAATAATAATTAAATAAGACTACCAATTTCTTTATGAACTCAACATTTGAAGAGAGATGGGCGCTTAATTTTAATCTCTATATAAATTTCACTAAGAAGAGAGATGTTATAGCCATCATTGAAGACATATATCTCTTTGTAACAAGTAGAACCTAGAGTATAAGTAAATTTTGTGATAAATGTGTTGGTGAAGTGAGTGGGATAAAAGTCCATCGTTAATAAATTATAATGACATCATAACAATTGAATATTTCACACTAAAACAACTATGAAAGTTTGAAGAGAGAACAAAATTTGCATCGGTAAAGAAAATAGAAAATGGTTGGAAGACTTAAGCATCATCAATGTTCAACTTTAAGTAGAGAGTAAAAAATTGGAACATGAAGTCTATATGTGTGAATAGATAATGAAAGACATGGAGCAGAAACGTGATATCTCTACTAAAATGATATTATTCCTAAATAAGACATTTGTTGAATTTTAATTATCCCTCGTAACTATCATGAAAAAATGGGACAAGAGTAGTGTTGATCTTGTAAACTTGGGAGACAAGGCATGTAGATGGATAGATAACAAGTGGACAAGTTGTCTCAAATGATCACTTAATTATAGTAAGAGTTGGAAATGAAGGAAAAAAAATTTGTAGAACTATAATTTCTTGTCTAAGAGACCAAGGAAACAAAGTCTCTTTCCATTGTCATTATTGAGGGTAACAACATTACTGAGACAACTTGGTAAGATAACTTTCCTTATACTCTTCTAAAAATAATTTAGAAAAATTGAAAAGCATTCTATGAGCATCGATCCAAAATTGTTAAGGAATATGGGTTGTAATAGACAAGGGCTATGTGAGACAAGGTGAGGAAAACTATGCCCAAATATAGTTACATCGAGGATCAGGCATGAAGGCATAGATTTCAATGGGAAATGGAAAATTTAGAGGACCATAATACCACTTTGATGAATGGAAAATAAATGATATATTTCTTCTAGCCATCAAAATAAAAAACAATAGAAAATGAAGATGGAAATATACCTCAATACTATCCTTTCAATGGTATATTGCAAAACAGGAATGGTGAAGAAAGTCTACAGAGTTTTTCCACACCTACATTTATAGGAAGTGACAAGAAAATCATCTATAACATAAAGAGAAAGAGTAATAGGTATACATCCAACATAAAATCACTTATTTTTTATTACTACAAGGCGAAAGGTCATATCTCTACTTGTTGATGTGTCAATGTGTGTCTCTTTTGCAGGAATAAAGGCCACCTTGAGAATATTCTTGAGGGAATCAAACCACCCACCATGAGCATGGTTATTTTAAAAGAAAAATGGAAATAAGGATTCCTTAGATAAACAACTAACTCATGGGAATCGAGAAAAAATAAGTGTAAAGGAATCCATCTAGTATCACCAATCATTTTTTTCACCATTTGATCTAGGAGGATCTTTTGGTATTCAAATGATCATGGTCGATGAGGTCTTGAACTTTATCAACTTTGCCAATATTCGTCATCATCATTCAGTGCCTGGTATCTTCAGCTTCGACAGTAATGTTTATGGTTCAGTTTGTCCGGTGCTGGTTTTCATTTCTATCGGTGATGTCAATGGTTGATATGGTTTTCATGGTTTTCAATGGATATGGTTTTTACCTAGTTATCGACATGTGGGTTTCGTCAGTTTTGCTGGGGTTTGGTTGTCAAAAAGGGAACAGGTATCGTCATGTGGGGTTATGTCACATAGTGACAATTGTTGAAAATGGGTTTTATTTTAGAGAAAGTGATCAACTTTAAAAGGCTAACTCTAAATCATTGCTAAAACCTATGCTACAAACATAATGACAAACCCTTACACATTACAATTATACCTAGAACCTAATCCATACTTTAGAAATGACAGTAACCCTAAGTTCAAAACCCATTGGGGCATAATACATTACCAAAACATATAATAAACATTACAAAACAAACTAATTACACCCTAACCACTAGCCTAAATTGAAATGGAGTCTGACCGTGGTCTAAAATGTGAACAAAGGTAGGTAAGCCATCAGGGCTTCGAAACCGCAGAGTTCACCGCAACGGGACTATAACAGTGGAAACATGAACAGTAAGTCGTCCGGGTTATGGAAACCATTAATATGACTGCACGGAGAATCCACCGTAACCGCTAGAGGTAGCTATCACATGTAGCGTTGGCAAATGGTTTTCAAACCACAGGGTAAAACTGCACCCGTGTCAGTTTATGGTTTGCTTGATAACCTGTTCACATGGGCAGTTAACAACTCCACGTCGTCAACCTATCCGCTAGCTGCCATTTGTTGTTATAAAGTTATTTTTTTGTTTTAAATGTACTTTTGGTGCTAATTTAATACCAAGACCTTGTAACAAACTCCTAAGGTGGCCTTGTGTCATTAGACCAAACCCTAAATTCAGAGTTCATACCAATCTTGGTTGGGGATACCTCAAATGTATCTGAAACCCTTTAAATACACCAGTTTGTTCATGAAGAAGGCATTAATGGTTTTGAGTTTTAGTGTGTATATTATGGAGGATATAGGAAATTTTGTTTTCAATGTTATGGGAGCATCCAGAGTTAGAATTAGGAACGATGACAGGCATTGGAAAGCTAATTCAAAGAGATTTCTTGTGACAAAGACTAGAAGTGCCTGCATTCACAATCAATTTGGTTAATTTTCTGTGTAATCGACCTCCTCATATTCAATCCTAATAAAGTGGATGCCCATATTGAAAGCGGACCCAAAGACATAGTCCATCAGGGATGAACTCTATAATCAATATTGTTGTCTCGTATTGTTGTATTTTTGCTTCTTTTCGCTTCTGTTTGTATCTTTCTTATGTTTCACATTTGTCGTAAAGTCTTTCCTTTGAATCATTTCTCATGGTTAAAGCACTTTAAGTTAACATTCAGTTCACTGATGGCATTAACCAATTCTACTTTAGTTTAATATATGGTCATTTCAGATCATATAATTTGGTAGCAGAGCAGGTTGCATTTGTAGAATTTTTCCAGTGAATGTTAACCAGGTCAAAGTTGCAACGTGGAGAAGAAACACTCGAGGAGATCGGTCCATAGATTAGAAAGTGAAGAGTAGCCTATAAGTCGATCATGAGAGTATCTCATGCAGGTAAAAATATTGAAACTAAGATGAGTAAGGAATGTTTTAGCAAGCATTCTTGAGCATCCAGCAGATGTTGGGAGAACTCTATGAAGATAAGAAGGTGAGAGATGTAGCTTCTTCTTCAAAGACATCGAAGAAGGACAAAGGTAAAGGCAAGGCTGATAAACCTCCTACACCTCCATCTTCTCCATCATTATCTTCTTCTTCTTTGTCTTCTAGTTGAGAATATGAAACATAAAAGAAACCTAATAAAACATCTCTTTTGAAACTTGATGTAAAATTTGAGTTACCTATTTACAATGGTGAAATGAATCCTGAAAAGTTAGATAACTGGATTAAGAAGTTAGAAGTTTATTTTCGTGTTGAGAACATTTTTTACGATAAAACTAAAATTCAGTTAGCTACACTTAGAATGGGGGGAACAAATTTAATCTAGTGGGAAAGTAAAACTCAGATAGACGTAAAGCGAAAAGGCAAAGTCATCTCTTCATGGTCTAAGTTTTTAAATTCTCTTAGGAAACAATTCTATCCTTTAGGATACATGCAGAAAGTTGTTATTGGTTGGAAGCACTTGAGCCAAGGTAAAGGGCAGAGTTTTCAGGAGTTTACTCAGGAGTTCAGAAAGAAAGAATTGGCACTTGGTATTTCATTAGATACATGTGAAAATTTATTACAATACATCGGCAGTTTACATTCATATTTGCAACATACATTATTGACATTTAATCCTGATGACTTTGATGAAGCGTGTGTTGAAGCCATACATAATGAATCAGGTGGTAAACCATTCAAGTTTTCACCACAATCATCTAGAGAGTTGGAAATCAAGGATTCCAATGAAAACAAGAGGAAGAACAATTCGAGGGGAAAGAAATCAGCGACAACTTAGAAGGAAAGGCCTACTTGTTCTCATTACAAGAGAATCAGTCATCATGAATCTAGATATTGGAAACTTCATCCCAAACTTAAGCCAAAGAAGTTCCTTAAGGAGAAGGATAAAAAGAAAGAAAATGTAGCAATCCAACAAGATCTAGGCTCTAATTCAGGTGATGAAAGGGGGATAATTTCCATAGTTTCGATAGGTAAAATTTCTAACGCTAATTCATGTTCTAATACTACTGCATCTTCATCAAACATAAATCCTTCAAATGAGGATAAAAGAGTTGAACTATTTCACATAAGGATAACTTCTAAGCACACAAAGATAGATAAAATGTTTGACAATGGATCACAGGCAAATTTAATGTCTAAATATTTAGTTAAGAACTTGGGTTTGGAGACACAGAATCATCCAAGTCCATACCCATTAGGTTGGTTGAATAAATCAACTCAGATAAATGTCACAAAGCAGTGTCAATTAAAATTTTCTATTACCGCTAATTACATTGATGAAGTGGAATTAGATGTGGTTCCAATAGACATATGTGGAGTTTCTTTAGGAAGTCCTTATCTTTATGGTCGTGATGCAGTGTTTTATAGGAGAGAACATAAATATCACCTTAAGAAAGATGGGGTTAAATTTATTATAAGGGCACATAAAAGTAAAACTCACTTGAATTTAGTTGTTGCTAATCAAATGAAGCGATTAATGAGTTTAAGTAAGAGATTTGTACACATGTGTGTAAAAGAACAACATAAGGATATAAGGGATACATGTTCAGCTTGTCAGTCTCATTTTAAAGATAGTTTGGTCAAGAAGATAGAAACCTTTTCAGCTCTATTCAAAGAACCCAAACATATTACTCATAAGAAGGGAATACAACATGAGTTATAGTTGATGTCCAAAGCTCCTCTTCCTAATGTCAGAATGTATCATTTCAGTCCAAGTTTGGGAGTTATAAGTTTTAGGGATGCAGGTTAGTATTGGGGAAGGTTAGTGTTATTTTTCTCTTGTATTGTATCACCATTTCATGTTTCAAACAATTTTGAAACCTATTTTCGAGTGGAGAATAAGCCTATTTGTTTTCATGTCAAAACCTTTTCTAAAGCGTTGTCAAAGTATCAAATACATAAAAGGGAAACTTATGAATTAAGGGAAAGTCTTAATCAATGGAGACATCATTTAATGAATGAGGAAACAATGATTCAAACAAATCAGCAACCACTTCAATACTTTCAAAATCAAAACTAAGTTGCAGTTGTTTCCACACTACAATTTGATGGGTTTATTGCAGCAAGTTCACATAGTAATTAGGAATCGGGAAAGTATCTCAAGTCATAGCTGGTATGATGTCAAGAATGTCTTTGAATGTTTCTGATATTCCACAAAATAGATTGTTAATACATCTCAAAAGTAATGAACAATATCCTCTAGAGACTGTTTTCAAAGATGTTTATGAATCACTAATTCACGGTAGTTTAGGGAAAGAAGTCAATTTCCATGTTCATAATAGGTTGTTTAACCATGTTCATAGTTGTGCATACTGCAAATGGATTGAACAGTTTATATATTCAAAATGTGCCATGATCAAAATCATGAGGGTCATCAATTTAATGTCATCGATCGAATGTATTGGTACATCATCAAGGCAAGGTGGAGAGTGAGGGAGCTCTACCGTCACCTGCTATTTGTCTAGTCAAAATTTTGTGGTCTAAAAGATTTCAAGTGGAGAGGATTGATCTGGGAGGATCTTGTCAGTCCAGCATGAACGGAGTCTTCAATTGTTCAAAGTCAAAATATTCTTCAAATGATCATGGTCGATGAGGTCTTGAACTTTATCAACTTCACTAGTATTCGTCGTCAGTATTCAATGTCCAGTATCTTCAGCTCCAACAATAATGTTTATGGTTTAGTTTTTCCGGTGTTGGTTTTCAATTCCGCCAGTGATGTCAATGGTTGATATGGTTTTCATGGTGTTCGAAGGATATGGTTTTGTACTTATTTGTCAACATGTGGGTGTTGTGAATTCTGCCGTGGTTTGGTTGTCAAAAAGGGAACAAGTATCGTCATGTGGGGTTATGTCACATAGCGAAAATTGTTGTAAATGGGTTTTGTTTTAGAGCAAGTGATAAAGTCTAAAAGACTAACTCTAAATCATTTTTAAAACCTATGCTACAAGCTCGATGAAAAAACCTAACACATTAAAATTACACATAGAACCTAATCCATAGTTTAAAAATGACATTAACCCTAAGCTCAAAACCCATTCGGGCCATAATACATTACCAAACCATATAATAAACTTTTATAAACATTACAAAACAAACCAATCAGCCCCTAACTATTGGCCTAAAATGCAGTAGAGTTTGACCGGGGTCTATAATATGAACATAGGGAGGAAAGCCTTCAGAGCTTCAGAACTGGAAGATTCACCATAGTGGGACCATAATAGTGGGCATGTGAACAGTAAGCCATAGGGGTTATGGCAACCATTAATCTGGCCATGCGAAGAATCCACCGTAGCCACTAGAGGCAACTTTCACATGTAGTGTTGGCAAGCAGCTCCGAAACCGCGAGATAAAACTATAGCCATGTCAATTTATGGTTTGCTTGACAACCTTTTCACATGGGCAGTTAACAACTCCACACCGTCAACCTAACCACTAGTAGCTATTTGCTGTTATAAATGTTTTTGGTTTTAAATATTTTTTTGGTGCTAATTTAATACCAAGACCTTGTAACAAACTCCTAAGGTGGCCTTGTGTCATTAGACCAAACCCGAACTTCAAATTTCATACCAAAATTGGTTGGGGAGAGATAAAATGTATCTGGAACCCTTTAAATACACCAATTGGTTCATGAAGAAGGCATTAGAGGTTTGAAGTTCTACAGTGCAAATTCTGAAAGATATAGGTAGTTTTGTTTTCAGTCTTACGGGAGCATTCGGAGTCAGAATTGGGAACCGTGATAGGCGTTGGAAAGCTAATTTAGAGAGACTTCTTGTGATAGTGACCATAAGTGCCTATGTGAAAAATTAGTATGGTTAATTTTCTATGTAATCGGCCTCCTCATACTCAATCCTAATAATGCGGACCCGGAGATGTAGTCCACCAGGGACAAACTCCGTAATCAATATTGTTGTCTAGCATCATTATGTTTTGGCTACTTTTCACTTTTTTTTATATATTGTTTATGTTTCACATCTATCGTAAAGTATTTCCTTTCAATCAGTTCTCACGGTTAAATAACTTTAAGTTAACATTCAGTTCACTGATGGCATTAATCAATTCTACTTCATTTTAATGTATGATCATTTCAGATCATGACTACAAGTTTAGTGGGAGATATAAAGAAAGGTGTTTATGATTTAATCAAGGGCTTCGCCCCAAAAAGTAGATAATTAAGCAAAAGGTGTGGAATATCAAGAATAAAAAGGATGAGGAGTTCCATAAATGTCTAGCCCAAGGACCATAATCTCTGCAAGGATGTTGTAGGAACATAAGCATTTACCCTGACACTTGAACCAATTATTTGGAGGAAACATGTGAGATTGGAGAAGGTTATAGAGCATGGGATAACATTTATTTTATACTAATTTGGTTGAAGAACGACTTCATAGTAGACGAATCAGTTTCCAAATGACCAAGTCCCCTGTAACTAGGATGTAATGCTATGTAAGACATTGTTCAATTAACATGGCTATAGATATTTGTTTCCATACCTAGATGTAATAAGTCCTAGTGGAAGAAAACAATCATGTGACTTATTATTGAATTTTTATGTGATGGCATGGCTCTTTGGGGTCAGACAAGATAACATGACCATCATTTGAATTTATTTCATTGACTACTAAGACGGACCATATCCAAGTTCAAGAGAAATGGGAATACATATTGATTGTAAAGTTCGGACATGGAATATTGTTCAAAGCTAGGAATTGATGTGAAAAATTATGTGTTGCAAGAACAATCGAGCTAAGAAGAAAAGCTAAATACATAACTAGAATTGTAGCCAACAACAAGAATCACAAAAATATTTGAATGAACAGCTAGAGCTATTGCCAATAACTAGAGTTAGATCCATGGTTACTATTAGGAAATAGAAGGCACATTGATCTACATTTGTTTCCTTTAATATTTTTTAGACCGAAACGACTCCGAACTAGAAGGTTGATTTGAAATCGATCAAAACAAGAGAATTAATGTAATAATTAGTAGTTAAAAGCGTAATAAGACAATGAATAATGGCTGATTAATTATTAACCAAAATATGAATGTAAAATTAAGTGACACAAAATTTATAAAAAAATAGATAAATAAAAAAGAAAAATAATAGTAGGAGAGAATATTAGAGAGTGAGTTTGGAAAGAGTACACTTTGGCCTTTCCATTACCCAAGATATCTTTATTTCCTCCTATACTTTATCTCTCAAATGATCTTTTGGCCAAGGAGAGAAGCATGCACAAGTAGAAAATAGTGGCATTGTAACTAGAGATTGCCAAAACAAGAGCATTTAACAATAACTAAATGTTCTTTTTCCTATTTTTGTTTCCAAGTTAAAATAATTGTGTTTATGGTATGCCTTATTTTTCTACGATATAAATTATGTGTCAGAACTCATAATTTTGTTCTCCACTAGTATTTAACAAATGTCAACAACTTTCTCTTTATTTTTATCAATTTTACTCATAGACTGAAGATTAAAAACTATCATCTTAGAGTTGTTGCACTTATGTAATAGGTTGTTAAATTGTTTTATTTTCTTTTGGTTGATTTTTGGATTTTTGCAACATTGATTTATTTTCTTTTGGTGGGTTGTTGCGCATTTTTAATTTTTCCAAGAATTTAACTATTTACTTTGATTGAACCTGTCTCCTCTAAGAAATATTTTAATTATTGGGTGAATTTTGATTTTCCTTTTTTGGGTTACCCGAAATTTTTACCATATATTTATTTATTTTTTGTGGTTTGTTGGGAAATTTTTGCATTTCTGAGGTTTTCATTCTTTTCTTGGGTTGTACATCTATTCTCTCTTCTAGGAAATGTCTTTATTGCTAGGTGAAGTTTTATTTGTTTTTGGTGGATTGTTTAGCATTTTTATCACTTCCTTATCTTTTTTTTTCATGGGCTATTATGAATTTTAAACATTTACAGGATTTTAACTCTTTGCTTGTATCATATCAATCTTCTCCAAGAAATGTATTTATTCATAGTTGAATTTTAGGCCGAGAATTGGTTGATGTAGAGGGTGTATGCATCCACTAAACCAATTTTGAATATGGCGATGATGATTAACTTCCACTTAGACTAACATTGTCCATTGAACCTTGAGAAAGTAAGATATTACTTTAGATTCTTTAATATTTTATTTCTATGGTGGAATAGAAGGGAGAGAAGCATTGTGAGATCACCATATTTTTGTTCACTTAACATGTCAAAAAGGTTTTTAGTGTGCAAAACATTTTGAAAATCAGGTAGGATTTAAGTAACATTATGGAAATTGAAGAGAAATTGTTTTTCATCTTCAATTTTTTGTTTCACTTTGAAGCTCATGAGAATTACCTATTATTTTGGCAATGTTCATTTTCTTCTTAGCACTAGTCAAGAGAGAAAGATAATTATATCTATCAAGATTTGGGTTGATCACCTCCTTATAATACATTAGGTCTCTTTTTCCCTCTTACTCCTTATCATCCCACAAATTATCCTTAAATTTGGAGTAATGATATTTTTAATATTATCATTATTCCCCAAGATGATCTCCTCATTTACCCCTAATGGTCTAGCAAAGGCTTTGCATCCTTATGCAAGCTTGACATGAGCCATAAATGGGGGTTTTGGTTAGAGTTAGAAGAAATACACAATAAGCTCTTTGCTTCCATGTTGTGGGAACACCAAGATCATACATATCATGATGGTTTCTTCTAATTAGTAGAGGGCATGACCTTATTGGATATAAACGTTTGAAAGAGCTTGTTATTTCCTCTTCTTTAAAGTGAACTTTCTAATACATAAGTGGGTTATACACCTTAAAACAATGTTGAGGAACTTCAACTTTACAAATTAAATAACTAAAAATTATCATTCTTAAAAATATCTATTAGATTTTGGACAAAAGAAATGCCACAAAAAAGCCATCTTGTATAGCCCTTATAGTCTAGGTCTCTACCATCCTAAAGTGTTCATTCAATGTATTTCTACTCTTATTTATTAGAGGTATTACAGCCCATAGCAAGGGCAAGCTAATGCTCGCTAAAATTCTCCCTAAGTTCCTATTTTCTCGTGTTTGAGTGTTCTACATTTGGATGCCAATATATTGTGTGTTAGGTCCCTATACTACTAGTGTAACCCCTTATTGTTATTAGTACAACCCCCTTATTATATTTTTGTGCCCACGTACTCCCCATATTATTATTGTTGTACCCCATAGAAGCCCACTATTGTTATTATTGTGCCCTTACATTATTATTGGTATGTCATCTCTGATTATATTATGACCCCTTAGAATCCTATATATTGAAAGGAGGACTTGTCATTGGTATCATCCAAGAATATTTCATTTGTGTAATGTAAAGTAGGTTGCCCCCTCAAAGAGGCAAAATTCTAAGGCATTGATATATCTTTTCTATCTTTTTGTGACTTGGTTTCCTAACATTTGGTATTAGAGCTTTGGATTCTAGGGTTTCATTGCTCCAAACAAGTCATCATGGAATTTTCGCTATAACTTTTTCTGTGACGTTTCAGAAGCTAGAAAAACCCATTTGAGATGAATTCTTGCTAAACCTAGAATGCGAATTTCAAATCTTGTCTCACTATATTGTAGGATATATGATTTGAGGAATTTAGGGTTTTTTCAAGCTCTAGAATTTCATCTAAACAAGTCATCGTGGAATTTTTTTTACGAAGTTTTGGAACCTAAAAAAAAACCATTTGAGAATAGATTTGTCTTAACCTTGGGTCCAAATTTCAGATCTTGTCTCACTATATTTTCAGATATATGATGTGAGGAATTTAGGGTTTTTGCAGACTCCCGAATTACATCCTAAACAAGTGACCTTGGGAAAATCATCATAACGTTCTCTCTGAGCATCAGATTAAAATTTCGTAGGAAGTTACAAAAAGAGGACAAACTGTATTTTGTTTAGGTATAATTTCTAGAACCTAAGGTTGAAATAGTGACACCTAGCACATCGTACAAGTTCACTCCACTAAAGTAGTCTATAATTAGGTCATCATGAAATATTAGGAATAGATATTTTTTTAGGAATCCAATTGCCATCAAACTTGTGGAGTTAGAAAGAAGACTTAGATGGCTATTACAAACCAAAATTTCAGAACATAAACATCTGAAAGTACTGTGTTACGGTCGTTTCAAGATCGAGCTCCTGAAATCAAGAAAAAATGAGATGCGGAAGTTTGATGGCAAGGATCCAGTAAATTGGATACTACATATGGAGAAATATTTTGATCTACATGGTGTACCACTGTTAGAAAATGTACGTATTGTATCTAATTATTTAGAACTGAATCAATTTTTATGGTATAAAGCGCTTTGTTCTCGTAAACCACTTGTCATGTGGTCAAGTTTCAAAAAGGAAATGATAGCACATTATGAGGATACAAAGAGAAAGACCTTCTTTAGACAATTGATAAATCTCAAACAAAAGGGCTCAATGGTAGAGCACATTGAGGACTTCCAAAAATTGAATATAAGTGTAAATGATATTCCAGAGAAGAAAATGAATGATTTCATAGGGACTTTAAAGGATAACATTCAACACGAGGTTCATCTTTGGGAACCTAATTCATTGGAGAAGGCATTCACATTGGCAAGAAAAATTTAAAGAGAAATTATGGAAACAAGGAATCCCACCACTCACGACTATAATTATGGAAGTGTTTTTTCTCCCAGCGTTCCACAACCTACAAGGTTTACACCACAACAATTGGAAGAAAAAAGAGAAAGGGCTTTGTTACAATTGTGATAGAAAATACACTTAAGGTCATAAGTGTGCCGAGAAGAAATGATTTTACATAGATTATGAAGAGAAGGAAGAAAAGGATCAAGAAACATCAAAAGAAGAGGATGTAAACTAGGAACCCACCCCACAAAAAGAAGAAACGAATCCGACCATATCTTGTAAAGAATTGGAAAGAATTACCACTCCTAAAACTCTCAAGATAGAAGGACATATCTAGAATAAAAAGGTTCAAGAAGTGAAAGATCACATTGATAAAGAAGAAATGAATCTAACCATACCTTGTAATGGATTGGTTAGAATCACCACTCCTTAAACTGTCAATGTAGAAGGACATATGAAGAAGAAAAATGTTCAAGAATTGAAAGATCACATCGAGCATCAAGAAATGAATCCGACTGTATCTTGTAATTAATTGGAAGAAATTACCACTCCTCAAACTACCAATATAGAAGGACATACCAAGAATAAAAAGGTAATATTGTTGATTGATTCAAGTAGTACCCATAATTTTATTCATTGTAAGATAGCCAAGGAATTGAATTGCTTCCTATATCCAGCACTAGAGTGTCACGTGCTGGTTACAGGTGGAGGAACCATCAATTTATTTGAAAAGTGCCATAATATCAAGTTATCCATGGGAGAATATCTATTGAATAGCCCAATGCTTTCCATTCCAATGGGTGGTGCTGATGTTTTACTAGGAGTCCAATGGCTACAATCTTTGGGTACGATAACTTTTAGTTTTCAAGAACTTTTCTTGAATTTTTTTTGGGGAAGAAAGGAAGTTGAATTGAGGGGTATCGAAGGGAAACTTGGAAATATAATCAACTCTAACAGCATGACAAATCTTCTAAATAAAGAACAATGGGGCGTAATTGCACAATTATGTTCACTAGAGGATCCCACATCGCAATCATGTATTTCTCCAGATCTCCAAAATGTTTTGGACAATAATTCCAAGGTATTTGAGACTCTGAAAGGCCACCCACCTATTCAATATCATGGTCATGCTATTCATTTGATTCCATGAAGTGTTCCTCCAAACATCAGGCCTTACAAATATCCATATGCCCAAAGGAGTGGGAACTCATTCAAAAGTTGCAGAATATCCCAATTCAAACAGTATTGTGAGAACTTGATAAGGAAGGAAAAATCATATTGGAACCTAAAGAAGTCACAAAACTGAGAAATCGATAACTTGGAAATAGATCAATTTCATAGTATCTCATCATGTGGAAGAACTTACCCACTAATGAAACCACATGGGAGGACAAGAATTTATAGAGAAGCATTAAGAACTACTCAAACGTTGAGGACAGCACTTTTTGAAGGAGAGGGGCATGTTAGGTCCATATACTACTAGTGTAACCCCTTATTTTTATTATTACAACCCCCTTATTATATTGTTCTACCCATGTTGTTCCCATATTGTTATTATTGTGCCCCTACATTATTATTGTTATGTCATCTCTGATTATATTATGACCCCTTAGACTCCTATATATAGAAAGGAGGTCTTGTCATTAGTATCTTCTAAGAATTGTTCATTTGTGTAATGTAAAGGAGGTTTCCCCCTCGAAGAGGCTTATTTTGAAGGCATTTATCTATATTTTCTATATTTATGTGAGCTAGTTTCATAACACTGTGTTCGTTTTTTCTTTGCATATGCTCGATATTTTTGTTTGTTATGATGTTTTCCTTGAGTTGTTGTGTTTGTTTTGTATTGAGTGTGTGGTGCTTTTGTGTTCATCCATAATCTTCATGTTTGTTATGATAGCATCTTTGTGTTGTTGAGTCTCCTTTGTATTGGTACGTAATAAGTTGTTGATGAAGGTAATAGGTTGTTGCTGAAGGGGGAAGCGATCAAGTCCATAATTAAATTAATTTGTAGCCTCCGGGAGGATTTCCTTGTGGATATTCATTTTTTTTACTATCAGGTATGTTAAATTTAATTTATTCTTAATGGTATCAGTACAAGTATGGTTATAATGGTGTGATGTTGAGTTAATTTGTTGTTTGAAATTAATTTTGCAATTCAATCGAAGGATTTTGAAATTTATAGAAAATCAAATAATAAGTGAAATATTTCAGTCAATGTTGTGGGATTCTAGTGTTGTGCAAACATTCAATGATGAATGAAATAAGTGATAAAAACTTCAAAGCATTAACGCCCAATAGATCAAAGTGTAGCGCTATTACTTACTTGCTTCATATGGTTTTTATATTATTCTACGGTTTCTTCATGAACACTTATATGATCAACTCCCTCTTACCTCAAGAATGTAACGGCCCCGAAATATAAACATGTAATTAATTAGATTAATCATACAATTTATAATCAGCACTTAATTCATCAACTAATTAACATTAAATTTCATAAATATATGAGTAGAGACAACTTACCTAGGAAACACTAGTTGAATTCTTCTGCTAACTGAAACAAAGTCTTAGGGACAACTCTCCACCCAACCGTAGGCTCAGTTGCACAAGATCTTGCTACAACTGACCATCCCCAAGCCCTCAATAAACGTACTATTGCCAGGGTATCCTTTGTCTCATAGCACTATTCTCCCAAGAGAATGGATGATGGAATCATGGAATGATGGAATGCCTCTCATCTTCCTCACCATCTACTAAATACAACAAACATTGGAAGGGGAACCACATGCACACACTCCATGTGTCTACATGCAACTTTATTGCTTTCTTATTTTATTTCTTTTTATATTTATTTAGAGCTTTAGTATTGTTATTTATTATTTTATTATTATTTATTATTTATTATTAAGGGACATTACAAAGAGCACTTCTCTAATCAAATTCCTCCTAGAACACTACTATTTCGCTTTTGACACATCTTGGAGACGTGCAAGGCATAATATATGGCTTCCGTGTATGACATATAGGAGATCTTAATAAAATTCCTACAAGGTAATTTGGTGAAACTTTTTAATAGAGAGTACGTTTTGAAATTTTTTGAAATGATTTATATCTCCAAAGAACATTATGAAGTATTTTTACTTTCTAGTAGGTAGTTTCTACATATTCTGCTGAGAAATTTATAAAAGACTTATAAAATAATCAATTGCTAAAGAGTATTTTGATGACTTTCTAGATAAATAGATAATTGTGTTTCTTTATAAATAATTGTATGTAGTAAATTTTGATTTATTACAGGTTCTTCAATTATTTCAATTCAAATGGCTGATTTTCATCTTCTCTACAACCCCACTCAGTAGCACATGAGGGGTAATGTTTGGCATGCTCGTCGTGGTCCCTTGTGCCCGTCCAAATGATAAAAATGATAGGTTTGCTTTTCATGTGAAAAGTGGGTTGGTAATTGACATCTTTTTTCGGGTGTCCTTGAAGGATGGCCATCGTTTGTAGGGTGACCAATTTTCATCTTCTCTCCATCCCCACTCAGTAGCGCATGAGCAGTAATGTTAGCCATGTTGGTCTTAGTCCCTCGTGCCCACCCAAATGATAAAAGTGATCAGTTTTCTTTTTGTATGAAAGGTGGTTGGTAATTGAATTTTTCTTTCGGGTTTGCCATGGATCATTTGTAGGGTGGCCGGTTTTCATCTTCTCTCCATACCCACTCGGTAGTGCATGAGGGGTAGTGTTGGCCGGCCTGGTCCCTTATGCCCATCCAAATAATAAAAATGATAGATTTACTTTTCGTGTGAAAGGTGAATTGGTAATTGAGACCGTAACACTATAGAAATTCTCATATGTGTATCAATTCCTCTTGCAAAAAGATGATGAAGTCATGACTAACTGCTATAGAAAAAAACTTATTACCCCATGATTTGCCCACCACAAATAAAATTTCTTAACCCCGTCTCTATTCACATATACCGTCAATTGCTAAAAAAAAAGTATTCTGATTACTTTCCAGTTAACTTCAATATAAATAGATAATTGTACTTCTTTATAAATAATTGTATGTAGTAAATTTTGATTTACTACATGTTCTTCACTTATTTCGATTCTCCGCATTGTATGTTCACGCAAAAGGAATAAACGGTGAGGCTTCGCGGCAATCATTCGAACTCGATGGCTTGTAAATTAAAAAAAAAAAAAAGGAAACAGCAACGTTTATTTCTTTATTCCTTTCTAACAGCTCTAATGGTTTAAAATTTAAAAAACAGAGTAGATTTTTATTTTATTATCTATCCTAGGTATTATGTATTAGATTGTTAAGGTGTGTTTATTAGATTGTTAAGGTGTGTTTTTTTTGTTTAAGATAAATAATATATAAGTATTATGTATTAGATTGTTAATGTGCGTAAGAAAAATGACTGATAATTTTCTATTTTATTTAATAGTAAAAGATGGGTATGGTTTTAGATAATTAAAAATATATATATATTTATTAAATTTTGTTTTAATGAGAAATATAATTTTTTTTATTAGAATTTTATTATTAATTAAAAATAATATTATTATATATATAATATATATATATATATAGTGGGTCTAATGGTTAAGAGTATGTGTTTTCTCCTAAGAGGTCACAAGTTCAAAATGAGAGGGGGTAGATTACGTATGCCTTCGTAGATTTAGCAGTCAAATCGTTGCGCTGAGGTGGGTATCTTGTCCCACAAACAAGGGGTCTCATACACCAATTTGCTGTCTCTCTTGGCACAATTAGGTGGGTACCTCGTCCCACAAACAAGGGGTCTCATACACCAATTTGTCGTCTCACTTGGCACAATTACCCACGGATACACTCTATGTCTGTCACACAAACTTTTAACATAGCCAAAATTTTCCCCTCAACGTTTTGAAATGGTGACCTTTAGAAATTTAATATTACTTTTATTATAAACAATATTTTTTTATTAATTAAGTTATTGATTAAAAAATATAAATGCATCTACAATTTAAAAATAATTTCAATATAATAATAAAGAAAAGAATCACAATGAAATAGATGAATATAATTCTATATTAAAGTTATACAAAATGGGTTATAAGTCGATTTTAATAAAATTAACATATATATACTTTTATAATGTCTCTTAGATTAATCACATCATAAGTTGTCAACATTTCAATCTCACGATAAAAGTAAAAAAAATCACTCACAAATTTTTTTTTTTGAAATTAATGATTTTTTTTTTTTTTTTTCAAATTTAGATGGTAGGTAGAATAAACTTTAGATTTATTTAGACATAAAATTAGTTAGTAATAAGATTGGAATTCATTATTACAAAATACTGATTATAAAATGAACATGTTATTTGTAAGGATTATAGTTAAATGGGTTGATAAATCAATTACTCACAATATTTTTTGTGGGTTTTTTTTTTCAAATTTATATAGTAGATAAATTAAACTTTAGATTTTTTTAGATATAAGATTAGTTAACAATAAAATTGGAAATCATTATTACAATATATTTGTTATAAAATAATTGTTGTTCGTAAAACATTACACTTATGTTGAAAAGATCATTCACTAACAAAGTATAAAATTAATAGTATAATTAATATAATTTGAATTAATTAAATATAACTATTAAAATTATAAATAAAATATAAATTAGTAGGTCCTATAAATAAGTTATAAAATAAATGTAACAAAATAGTAAATTTATATATAATTAAATTAATAAAATCTATAAATAACATGAATAAGAATATAATATATTAAAATATAATTTCTTATTAAACAACATAATACTAATATAATTCCTATTGAGTAACATAAATATATTATTACATAAATTAATTATATATCTATATATAACATGAATAATGAATATAATACAAATTATAAATATAATTCCCTATTTAAACTAACATTTATCGAGGTTTCAAATGATGCAATCAAATAAAGACATTATATAAATATATATTTAAAAAATTATAATCATATATTATAAACAAATTACTATAACAAAAATAAAAGAAACAAATTATTAATAAGACATGGCATTCCACTATTTCATAAATAACAAGACAGGGTGCGGGGCAGCTAGTCCCTGCCCTGTCAATACTCTTGTAGCTTTGAGCTTGAGAGCAGTTAAGCTAGCCAGACAGCAAGCCAGCCTTGTCAATACTCTTGCATCTTTGAGCTTGAGAGCAGTTAAGCCAGCCAGACAGCAAGCCAACCAGCCAGACAGCAAGCCAGCCAAACAGACAGCAAGCCAGCCAAACAGCAAGCCAGCCAGAGAGACAACAAGCCAGCCAGCCATTGTACTGCTTGCACGGTTATCTGAAGTGTGGAAGGCTCGGTTTCATTCAGCTTCTGGTCATTCATTCAGCTTGAGATGAGCCTGAGGCTGTGCTACCACGTAGTCATATAATCCATGTTGTCATATGAACGACTCTTCGAAAAGCCATGATATGTCTATGATTAGTAAGTATATGAGTGTCATCTGATTGTAGATCTTGAAATCTTTTGGAAGTTGAAGTTGATTGTAAATATTAGAATCTTTTGGAAATCGAAGTAGATTTATTTCCGAAATATTTCAGAAGTTACAATCAACATGAAATCGATAAATACGTTAATACTTAGTGAAGGGTTAACATGGTTACATGAAATCATTATAATTATACTGCTTTGAGATATGTTTAATCTCCATTTACCAATGGTTAAATTTCATATTAATGTTTACGTGGGCAAGTCTTCATATAAAAAGCTCATGCTCCCTGGTAAGGTGCATGGGTAAAACCAGCCTCTCCGAGCCACCCAACTTCAAAAAAAAGGGGTTTCGCCCACTTACACATTGGTTGTGGTCAATTTCTGAACAGCAGATTTGTACAGTGAACTTCGTTGTTTCTTCTTGAGGTTCAAAGAAATTCAGGAGTCAGAGCTTCTGGGCTGTGGGCGACGGAGTTCAGACGTAGAATTAATTCAGAAGCAAATCTCGGATTGATGTTGTGGTGAAATATTTTTGAGTTCAGTTTTGGTTGCTTCCATTGAAACCCTACCCTGAACCATGATGTACATAGGTTGTCTTATGGTTCTTAATATGAGCAAATTCGTTATATAGGCAAATATGGGCAATTCATTACGGTAGACAAAAGCTTTTAGAGGGAATCCCAACCAAATAATTTTAGATATTATGTCTGAATATATGGAATTATTAAAAAAAGGACAAAAAAGAGAGTGATATGAAATTTCGAGAACATTTAAACGCCACGTTCCATAACAAATTTATGCCATTAGAAGACAATATTCATAGACATATAAGCAACAGAATATTTGCTTTGCTGTATAAAATGAATAATAAGAGTTAGCAATCAGTCAACATTGAACATAATGCGGTGGCAAGGCTTTGAATGATCGATACGAATCTAATCTTTCAAGATGCTTCTTTATTATAATAACTTAATCTGATGTTTATGACAGGGTGGATAGATCAATACATCATGTGTATTTCCATCCAAATTTATTAACAGGTATGCACGCAACGCATTTTAGCGGCACCACATATCTACTTAATTTGTAACATTGCGCGGTGTGAACCAAGCTATTTCTCTTACACATTTAGTTTTTAAGTAATTGAATTATTGCCCTATCTTTTAAATTTGATGTTTCAATAACTTAGAAAAAGTGCACGCATCGTTGGTTGGACACTGATTTGCTGAGCGAACCATGAACACTCCGTGGCGGTCATTCAAACAAACCACCTGCATGTATTACACGTGCCCGTCCACCCTGAAGAGCGCTATAGCCCGCGGTCCTTTCCAACATTTTAGTGTATTGGATAGTTTTATGATTCTCCGCGTTACTCTCCATTTTAATTCGTTTGAACGTTATTCTACCAGTAAGTCATAATTTGAACCAGAGAGCCATCGAAGGGAAAACAAGAGACTTAATGGGGGATTGGCAGGAGCTTGCTCTATCCGTGGGCATTGCCCTGATCTTCGCCTTCATGATAGCAAAACTAATATCCCGATTTTCTTCGTCCAGAAAAGATAAATCAGAAATCACTGGCCATCAGACAGTGGAATCGACGATCGAAACTCCAAGCAAGGCACAAACCTGGGCAAAGCATTGCAGCACAGAAGAAAAATCACAGCTTCACTAGTACAAGGAAGAAATTGGCGAAAAATCCATGAAAAGTGATGGAAAAACCCTAGAATATGAGGGAAAAAGCCTTAAGGATGAGGGTTTTGATGGTCAGACAATGGAGGAATCTGGCTCTAGTGATTTATACGGGGAAGTTTATTTGGATGAGGATGATGATTGGGAAGGAGTTCAGAGCACGGAGTTGGAAGATACTTTCGGGGCTGCAACTTCATATGTTGCATCAATCGATGCTCAGTCATCTGAGAAGATATCGAATGATGTCTAGTTGAAGTTTTATGGCCTTTACAAGATTGCGACTGAAGGCCCGTGTGGTGTTCCTCAGCCTTCGGCACTCAAGATTACTGCCAGAGCCAAATGGTATTGCTCAATTATTCTCTGTTTTGATAGTTATTTTATAATGAAAGCGAGGACAGGTTCAAGACAGAGACACAGATCTGATGGCAGAATGTGGCAGTTGGATTCGAAGATACCTGTGTCCCATTACATGGTGGTTGATAGTTCGGGCCATGGGAACTTTCAGAAAGTACACAGGGGAGGGACCATTTCTTCGTCTCCTATCACGATTGGGTGAGTTCGTCGATGCATTTTACTCTAAATTTAACTTTTACCTTCAACAAAAAAACGAACATTTGATCGTTACACTTTCGATAAATTTGCAGGCCTTGAGTACTACCAAAGGAAACAAGCAGCTGTAAAACAATGTCATCAAGGTCATTTGCAACACCGATAAATCTAGGGGTTTTAATGTTCTCAAAGACGTGTCCATGCCACAAATAATGATAAAGTCCTGCAAGGTGTCTCCAGACGCGCGGCCATACCAAAACCTGGGCGGTCAGAGTAAAGTTAATATTAAACTATATTTTATATATATTTGCGAACGTTAGGTTAGAGTAAAGTTAATATTAAACTAAATTAATATATTTTTGCGAACGTTAGGTCAAATTTAATTGGATGATGTGAGGTGAATATCAGGTCTGTTTGAAGGGAGCGTAATTGAACTACAATGTGGCACGTATGAGAGCCTACTTGCATGGACTACAGGTGGCTCTCTGAATGCTTCCAGTGGAGGCATCTGGAGAACAACCATCTCTCAGTTCAGTTCTACCCCATGGTGGATGCCAACCCATAACCGCTGAAAGGGGGCTGCGTGATCTCTTGCAAGCGGAATGCCTTAGAAACAGAGTCTCAATGCATGCAGGGATTATTCGCTTGTTGGTCGATGCATGGAGGGTGAATTCACTGAGAAGGCATCTAGATCGAGCCACAGAGGGCTGGCTGGGTTGGTTTTGCGAGAGGTTGATTCTCTCCACAGCTTGAAAATATGGCAAAGACTCACTACCGGTGGTCCCAAGGACCGTGTAAATTCAGATGGCTTTGAGTTTTCATTGATTCAAAGAATCAAGAAGCTTGAAGAAGATGTTGGAACTTCTGTAACTATAATTCGAGTTCTTTCGCAACAACTCGAGAAGCTTGGAGTTACAAGGCAGACTCTGCGTGACCCTATTAATGAGGTAAGCTAATTATTACCTAAAATTGTATTATAGTATGACCTGGAGAGGAGATGAAATTTATCTAATAGATTTAGTTTACCAGTGCTCTTCGTTTAAAATTTGGTTTATGGTAGAGATTCTAAGATCTTTGATAGGGTCTACCTGATTGAAGCATGCATGCTATTTGGCTGTGATACACTTTGAATTTTTTTCTTCAATTTAAGGCTCAGGCAAGTTTCTTGGATTTTTAAATGTAAATCTACCGAACGTTGTTTGCTTTGTTGATCTGTGATCCAAATTTCTCTTACAGACAGCGGCACTAGCACAAAAAACATCAGAAGCAATTCGAGTATTAGAATTGCAAGAATATGTCCTCAGAAGGAGCTTCGTGTGATCCAACATATTTTGTTGGACATGCAGGTATTTCGCTATGCATTTATACTGTTTATTAATTTGCGCATTCTATTTGTAATGTACCCAGTGCGCTATGTGCATTTTGAATATATGGAGTACACTCTTGACCACTCAATTCACATTAATTTTTCCTTTGATAACATTCTCATTGTTCTGTTATTCACTGTTTATGATATGCAGGCATGACAGTACAACTTTATGTAATATAATGTAACCATTCAGTTATAGATGAGACCATAAATTATAATGCGGGCACAAGCAGTGAAAATTCAAAACACTGGAAATCAATCTAAACCATGGCATATACCATAATAATTCAACATACGCTTCTAGGGTAGACATGGTTGCAGGAGTTTTCATCGACTGGAGAATGCCGTCTGACTACCTGGAGAACGCCGTCTGAAGCTCGATATTATGACTATCATAGGTAATTAGTATAAAGTATAAATCATTGCAAGTTTAAAAAAAATGGAGAAATATGTGTATTCACAACAGCATACTTACATATCATCTGGATTAAGAGGCATCTTCATACATATATCACTGTGCGTGACAGGCGTGCCATAGACAATTAATAATCGTAAGCAAGGAGGATATGAATTCCTTGCACAGAAAGAAAGCAAGGCAGCGCAGAAAGGATAACTGGAAGCAACAATTCGATTAATATCACTATGCGTGACAGGCGTGCCATAGACAATTGATAATCGAAAGCAAGGAGGATATGAATTAGCATAATGCGTTGCAGATGAAGCATAATGACGATGGACGAAGGGGACGAAGGGGCGTTGCAGATGAAGCAATGGGTGAAGGCGTTTTAAGGGAGGCAAGTAAAGTCTTGCTTCCATGCAAATTGACACGGCATTGCAACGATGGTTTGACACGCCAATGATGGTTTCGACATGGCAAGGTGGGCAACAGCCATGGTTCAGCACATATCATACGCAACAAGTATTCCTAACATTAAATGTTAGGAGACTAATGCTAAGGGAAACATAGCATTAGTTCATGAAGCTCTTAATCACTTGTAGTTTTGCCAATTTTAGCCTAACTTTTCAGCTTGTATACCTTGTACTGAGGCCAAATAAGACGAACATGTTTTTGATTGGTTAAAAGCATAAACTAATAAAAAATATGGTTTTGGTTTTCGTGTCATTCGAAGTAACTTTGTTTTAACCTGAAATAATTTTATGGGTTCTCGTGTCCAACTAATAGACACCGGCCAAAACCGATTGCTATAGTCCCTTCCAGGCCCAGAGGGCAGGGACTAAAAATATTGTAGACACCTACCTTTTTGTGATTGACCTATGTTAACACTTTACTTTCCTTAGTAGCTTTTTGGATGGTTGATTAATGAACATGCAATTTTCTATTTGTTTAGTTTTAGTTATGCCAATGTCAATTTCAATTATTAGTTAATTTTTTAATTATGTCGATTCACTAAAAGAATCAATCTTCTGAAGTAAAAGGATTAAGATAATTTGTTAAAATTAATTTCTACGATTCTTAAATGTTGAATGACATGTTTATATTAATTATTATTTTACGTTTCTATTGTATAGCTATTACATTAATATCGTATGGCTTTTGTTAATTAGAATATTAAAAACTTAATTTTTTTTCTATTTAATGGCATTATGTTTCTATCTTCATTGATAAAAAAATAGAGAAGAGAACAAATAGCACAGTAAAGTGCAACTACAATTAATTAATTAAATAAATAAGAAAATTGAGAGTAGATCATGTCCACTTCTCGCTAATATTTTCTATTTATAGCAAATTTTAAGTGGGTAACATCAATTAAATTATTATTTTGTGAGGCGGTGTTTCCCTTTCATTTCTGCAGGTGGTGGTGATTGTTACATGTTTGATGAGGTAAGGCGGTGCAAGAATGCCGATGGTGACCTTCGGAAGCCTAAGAGACATGGCGATGTGTGGTGACAGTGGAAGATGACGTGTGTTTGGAATAATTACTGTTACATTCTCCCCCTTAATTATTTCACGAAAAAAAAAAAAAAAAAAAAAAAAAAAAAAAACAAAAAAAAAAAAAAAAAAAAAAAAAAAAAAAAAAAAACGTTCCTATTACATCAAAATGTGGTTCCATGATACACACTCCTATGCTTTCCCTTTGAGTTTCAAACAATTCTTTTCCCAAGGGTTTTGTAAATATATCTGCAACATCATCTTTTTATCTGTAGAACTCCATACATCTTTTATTGTTACTTATTAATTCTCGAATGAAGTGATACCTTGTATAAATATGATTACTCTTCTTATGGAAAACATGATTTCTTGATAATGCAATAGCATATTTGTTGTCATGGAAAATATGAGTTTCTTCTTTCTGTTCATGCAACAACTCTTTCAAAATTCTTCTCATCCACACAGTTTTACATTTTGATGTTGTTGTTGCAACATACGCTACTTCAGTTGATGATAGAGTCATAGTGGATTGCTTCACTGGTGCCCATGAAACTGCACCTAAACAAAAAATGAACACATACCCAAATGTTCTCTTCATGTCTTCAATATTACATACAAAATAATTATCTATATATCGAGTTACTTTAAAATCTGAATCAGATGTATACAAGATACCATAATTTCTTTCTCTAGAAACATATCTTAAAATCAATTTTCCAACTAGAAATTCGGTACTCTTCAGAGACTCCATGAATCTAGAAATTAAAATTACAACAAACATTATATCAGGCCTGGTTGTAGTCAAAAACATAATATTTCCAACTAATTTCATAAACAAAGTTCGATCAATATCTGAACCTTGATCATTCTTACTAATTTTTTACCAATTTTAGTTGGGGTTACAACTAGCTTACAATTTTCCTTCTTGAACCTTTTCAAGATATCATTTTCATACTTCGATTGATAAATGAAAATATCATCTTCAGATTGAGTTACTTCAATACCAAGAAAATACTTCATTAGGCCTAAATCATTCGTATCAAAAAAAAAAATTCATGCTTTTCTTAAAATCATATATTGAGAGATCTCTAGTGAAAATGAAATTGTCAACATATAGGCACACAATCAAAATTTTACCTTACTCATGTACTTTTGTATACAATTTTGGCTCACTTGGACTCTCGATGAATCCATTTTTATTCAGATATTCATCAATTCTGTTATACCATACTCGAGGTGCTTGTTTCAATCCATATAATGCTTTCTTTAATTTATAATGTTTATCTTCTTAGACATAAATTTCATATCCATGAGGATGTTTCCCATAAACCTCTTCTTCTTGAAAACCATTTTAAAAATTCAGACTTAACATCCATCTAGTATATTTTCCATTTATTTTGTGCAGCAATATCTAATATAATCCTTAATGTGTCAAGTCTAGCTAGAGGTGCACAAGTTTCATTATAATTAATACCAGGTTTTTCGCTAAACCCGTTAGCTACAAGTCTTGATTTATGCATTTCAATTTCACCTTCAACATTCACTTTAGTTTTGTAAGTCCTTTTAACATCTATAGTGTTTTTACCTTCAATAGAATCTACAAGTTCCCAAATATTATTTATTTCTATAGCATCAACTTCTTCATCCATGGATTTTATCCAAAAAATTTCCTTCACAAGTTTATCAAAATTTATTGGATCATATGCAAGTAATGTGAAATTTGAAACTTGATCTATTTCATCATTCTACTTATACAATTCCTTTAAAATTATAGTCTTCTGACCTTTAATTCTATTCTTTAATGTACCTATTGTAGGATTAGTTTCATTACTTACCTCTGATCTTGATATTTATTTTCCACCATACCTGATGGTTCGCCATGTTCTTGAGTTCTCAGTGTTCTAAATTGTAATGGACTGATTCTTGGTGATTGGCTTATTGAAGTGCTTATAGCATGTGTATATGGAATCGAATGTTCACCTTATACTTATTTCTCATCTTCATTATCATCTCCATGAGATAATGTAGCTCCCTTTGCAACATATTTATTTATTCATACATCTGAAGCTTCTTCTTCCTTGAATTCAACATCTTTACTGATGGGATTATAGTGTCTATATGCTTTAGATTCCTCATTGTATCCAATAATGATACATATCTCACTTCTATCATCTAACTTATTTATCAACTATTTAGGAACATGTACATAAGAAACAGATCCAAAAGTTATTAAATAAGATATATGACAACGCTTACCATTTTAGGCTTCTTCGGGAATTCAAACCTTCACACTCTTACTCGAGCTTCTGGTAAGAATACAAACAACACAAGCTACTGCTTCTTCCCAATGTTCATTTAGTATATTCTTTTCCTTCAACATACTTCGAGTCATATTCAAAATAGTTTGATTTCTCCTTTTAGCCATTCCATTTTGTTATAGAGTATAATTTGTAGTAAATTGTCTCTTGATGTCATGAGATTGACAAAATTAAATGAAGTTTGTTATCATATGTTCACCACCTCTATCTGATCTCAAAATTCTAATATGCTCTCCGCTAATACCATTAAATATTTCAGATACAGAAAAGGCTTCAGATTTATGTTTGAGAAGATAAACCCATGTTTTTCAACTGTAGTCATGAATAAAAGTTTAAAAGTAAACATTACCAGCTAAATAAGGTGTTTTCATTGGTGCACATAAATCTGTGTGAACAATCTCCAATGGATCTTTCATTGTATACGAAACTCCTATTGCAAATTTCTATCTATGATTCTTTGCAAGTATACAACTTTCACACGAGCTCGCTGTTTTCTGAATATTGGGTAACCCTTTCACCATTTATTTCTTCTCCAATAAATCTAGACCACCAAAATACAAATGACCATATCTTAAATGCCATAAACATGATTCATCGAAATTCTTAATTTTGTAAGCATTTAAGGAGGGAGACAATTCATTTGTCATTATAAGAGGAAACCTCCTATTATTTTTCATTTCTGCTCTTGTTATTAGCTTCTTGCTTGTATATTTTTCAATGATAATACACACATTATTATTGAAGAACACTCTATACCTTTTCTCTATTAGTTTTCTAATGCTCAGCAAATTTCATTTTAAGCTAGGCACTTAATACACATCATCAATTGTTCTTCTATCACCATCTCTAGTACAAACAAAAATCACTCATTTATGTTTAACGAATACCTTATTATCATTATCCAACTTCACTTTAGATTGAATGTTATGAAACCAGCTCACAAAAAGATAGAAAAGATAGGTCAACACCTTATAATTTAGCCTCTTCGAAGGGGAAACCTCCTTTACATTACACAAATGAATGATTCTTTAATGATACAAATGAAAATACCTCCTTTCTCTATATAGGAGTCTAAGGGGTCATAACATAATCAGAGCTGACATAACAATAATAATGTAAGGGCATAATAATAGCAATAGTGGGCTTCTATGGGGCACAATAGTAACAATATGGGCACTACATGGGCACATCAATATAGTAAGGGGGTTGTACTAATAACAATAAGGGGTTACACGAGTAGTATAGGGGCCTAACATGCCCCTCTCCTTCAAAAAGTGTTGTTCTCAATGCTTGAGTAGTTCTTGATTCTTTTGTATAAAATTCTTGTCCTCCCATGTGGAATCTTCAGCGGGTGAGTTCTTCCACTTGATGAGGTACTCTGAAATTGATTGATTTTGTAGTTGTCAAGTTCTTGTTTCTGTGACTGCTCCAGGTTCCAATATGATTTTTCCT
>APFE031204247.1:44603-64883 GCA_000404065.3 Pinus taeda | reverse complement strand
AATACCCAATCACCTACATCAAAACATTTTTCACTACAATGTTGATCTACCTGTTGTTTCATTCGATTTTGCACTAAAGTGGTGTTATCCTTTAAAAGTTGGAGAACTTGTTGATGATGCTCGATGTGATCTTTCACTGCTTGAACCTTTTTCTTCTTGATATGTCCTTCTATCTTTAGAGTTTGAGGAGTGGTAATTTCTTCCAATCCTTTACAAGATGTGGTCGGATTCATTTTGATGCTCGATGTGATCTTTCACTGCTTGAACCTTTTTCTTCTTGATATGTCCTTCTATCTTTAGAGTTTGAGGAGTGGTAATTTCTTCCAATCCTTTACAAGATGTGGTCGGATTCATTTCTTGATGCTCGATGTGATCTTTCACTTCTTGAACATTTTTCTTCTTAATATGTCCTTCTATCTCGATAGTTGGAGGAGTGGTAATTCCTGCCAATGCTTTACAAGATATGGTCTGATTCATTTCTTCTATCTCTAGGGTTGGATCCTGGCGTATATCCTCTTATTTTGATATTTCTTGATCCTTTTCTTCCTCCTCTTCATACTCTATGTAAAATAATTTCTTCTCAGCACACTTATGACCTTTAGTGCATTTGCTATCACAATTGTAACAAATCCCTTTTTCTCTTTTTTCTTCCAATTCTTGTGGTGTAACCCTTGTAGGCTGTGGAAGGTTAGAAGAAACAAAACTTCCATATTTATAGTTGTGAGGGGTAGACTTCCTTGTTGCCATAATTTTACTTTCCACTATGTAACAAAGCCCTTTTACTCTTTCCAATTTTTGTGGCATTGCTCTAAAGAAAGTGTTGCTCTTTGTATCCTCATAATGTGCTATCATTTCCTCTGTGAAAATTGACCACGTAACAAGTTGTTTATGAGAACAAAGCCTTTTATACCATAAAATTGATCCAGTTCTAAATATGAAGATGTAATACATACCTTTTGTAATAGTGGTACACCATGTAGATCAAAATATTGCTCCATCTAAAGTATTCAATTTACCGGATCCTTACCATCAAACTTCCTCATCTTGATTTTTCTTGATTTTAGGAGCTCGATCTTGTAACGACTGTAACTTTGTACTTTAAAATATTTAAGTTCTGAAATTATGACTGTAGTAGCCCTCTGCATCCTCTTTCCAATGCCACTAGTCTAATCAAATTTAGATTCTCCAAGAAAGCGTTATGAACAATCTCCCAGGATGACCTAATTATATACCTTTTCAAAAGATCAAACTTGTATGAAGTGCCATGTTTCACTGTGTTAACCTTAGGATCTGAAACATATACATAGGAATCTGCATTCTTTTCTCTTTATGTACCTTCTTACAAAATTTCAATCCGTTGCTCAGAGAGAAAGTTATGATGAGTTTCCCCAGGTCACCTATTTGAAATGTAATTCAAGAGTATGCAAAAAGACCAACTTCCTTAGATCATATCTCCGCAAATATAGCACAAAAAGATTTAAAATTCAGACCCAAGGTTTAGTGTGATTTCGTCTCAAATGGGTTTTTTTTTTTTCACTTTTGAAACGTCGCAGAAAAAAGTTATAACTAAAATGCCACGATGACCTATTAGGAGTAGCGAAACCCTAGACTCCAAAGCTCTCATACCAAATGTTATGAAACCTGCTCACAGAAAGATAGAAAAGATATATCAACGCCTTAGAATTAACCCTCTTCGAGGGGGAAACCTCCTTTACATTACACAAATGAATGATTCTCTTGTGATACAAATGAAAATACCTCCTTTCTATATATAGGAGTCTAAGGGGTCATAATATAATCAGAGATGGCATAACAATAATAATGTAAGGGCATAATAATAACAATAGTGGGCTTCTATGGGGCACAATAGTAATAATATGGGCACTACATGGGTACATCAATATAATAAGGGGGTTGTACTAATAATAATAAGGGGTTACACCAGTAGTATAGGGGCCTAACATTGAATAATGGTTTCTAGATTGGAAAACAAATATTTGTTTCCAGCCATGTGATTGTTAAGGTCGCTATCTAAAAACCAAATATCGTTCGAAAATTATTGAGTCACATTACAAGTCATAAAAATTAGCATCTACTTATCTTCAAATTCTTCTGAGATGTGTACAAACTACTTGCTAGCATCTACCTACCTCTTCAAACACTTGGTAGAAAAATTGCCATATCTCTTGCAATAATAACATTAAACTTTAAGCATATCATATCTTTGATTTCCTTGGTGTGAGGTTATATTGTTACTCCCCCTTAAATTGGAAAGACGTTGTTGATATTTTTCTTCATGATCATAATTATCTCGCGAACATCTTTGATCAACTAGTATGTCACCTATTCCTCTATTACTTGATATTCCTCTGCCTCTTCCTCTATTAAATTGCAACATTGTTTTGAAGGCAATCTCCAATATGTTATTATAGTATCTTGACATCATGGATTCATGAGTAGTTAACGAACTAGTCAACTCTTCATCTTCATTTGTCACATACCCCCTAGTCACCATAACACTGACTACCTACTATTATGTACTTGATACACGATGTGGACCTTTGGGTTCCATTAATAGACTTATTTACTATAGCAGGAATAACCCTTCAACATTTCTATGCATATACACTACAACTCAAAGGAAATAATCAATCACGAGCATTCAACATGATGAGATTATGCATTCAAAATTTCAGTACTTTGATGACTTCATACAAGCATTAATGAAATTATTAACATAAATACATTGTAGCTAGCATTGCCATACATCATTTTCATAATCCTACAGGCATAGTCGAAATAATACTAACATATATCTTATTCAATACGAGCCTCATTAGATGCAATTCAGTCCAGAATGCATAATGCATATCATAGATAACCTGAACTTGCTAAACGATTTCAATGTTAAAATACTATATAATTATATATTATATATTATATATATATATATATTATATATATTATATATATATATATATATATATGTATGTATATATGTGGTATATAATATGGCGTTATTAGATGCAATTCACTCATAATGCATAATGCATATTATAGATAACTGAACCTTAAGCTATTGATTGTTTTAAGTGTGTTAAACAAACGCACATGTATATATATATATATATTATAATATATATATATATATATATATATATATATATATATCTATATCTATATCTTATCTATATATTTTATATATTATGTATATAATATATATAGTATATATATATATATATATATATATTATATATCATGCATATTTATTCACCATCTTAAAAATAGAGATACCGCATAAGTTTAAAGATGTGACAACATAATAATTATTGCATAATAACCCGCATATTATGTTACTTCAATGAATTTAACTTGGATTACATTTATGTTCCATAATTGTCACATGTATCCATATATAATATTCTCATAAACTCCATTAACATAGGCAAATCTACTCATGCATAGTGGTCACATGCAATTCATTCAATCATCTGATAGCAAGGGAAACTCAAGAAAATTATCTCATACGTTAAATGAATTTACAACATAGAGGGTAAGGAACCAACATATAGAACATCCCATGCAAACCAGACTATCTAAAGGGAGGCCACTTAGAAATCCAAGTACTGCCACCCAACCTAGAACTAGCTTTCTCCAGTTCACCCCCGAGCCGAGAGTTCTTACCATAGGTCAACTGCCTCTTGTTGATATTTTCAATGGGTATTTAATATCCTCTTTCATGATATGGTTTCCATTAGTGGTGTCCCGCTTTTATGGATATTTTTATCTATTGTTGAGGCTTTTCTTAGAAAATCTCACCTTTCTGTCTTGCGAACCTTTTACTCATAAAAGCCTGCCTTTCTCTCCTGCAAGGATTTTATTTTTTTCTTAAACTTAGCATCTTTCTCCAGCTAAGTAACTTAATGGATATTTATCTCCAAATCCATTAAGCTTATCTATAATTGGACCTAGAAGTCTTCTCATGAAAGAATTATCCATTCCCATTCACCAATGGGAGTTTATTTGGAAAGAACCTAATCCCTTGATGTCTCCTTTTCCAAGTGTTTTATATTAACTTTATTTATTTAACAATAAAGTATTTACTTTCATTGTTACACCTTCGACCTAGCTTTTCTTGGCTTAGGTTAGTAGAGGTTTACATACGATGGATGGGTGTTACATCATTTGGCTTATGTCCTTGAACTCTTCTATGGATACAATAACTGCTTCAAATTCCTTTAGCAAAATCCAAAGGAATTTCTCGATGAATATTGTTTGAGAGGTATTCTCCATACTATCTCAATTGATTAACAACACTCATGACTTGAGTCATAAAGGCATCCACAATTTCACACTCTTTCATTTTCATATTCTCAAAATCTGTTCTCAAATTACGCAAATTGACATTCTTCACTTTCGATTCCCCTTGATAATAGGATTTGAGAGTGTCCCACATTGTAATAGATCTAACCTAAAAATATATGATAATAAAAATATGCCCAGAAGTAACAAGATCTAAATATATAAATGCTTCTGTTTATTGATCAAAACCCTTAAGGTAGGGTAACACAATATAATCACTCCTTAAGGAACAAGAACACTCCACAAGCCATATGATTTCCAATATAGTAATCCTTCATACTTCTCAATGGAGAGTCTCTAGCCTCTATATATGATTCATACATACAATACCATGGGTCATTACCATGGTTCTCTCAATACCATATATCTAATAAAATGGGCTTATCACATTATTGCTAACTACTTATGGTCCCTTACATGATGCGAGTTAACCACTTTATTATTAATTATGGCCCATCCCATTATTACGTTATTCCCTTGGGTACCTCCCTCTGTACCCCATACTGTCCCCCGTAGGTATACTACATTCCATCCCCCTTAAACATGTTTCATCCTCGAAACATAAAGAGAACACAGATAATAAGATATGCTCAAAATACTAGTCCATTGGTACCATTCACGTGCGTATACCCATCCCAGAGATAGGTGATTACTTGATCAAGTCAATGCCTTGCTCGCTTGAGATGGGAGTTGATCTTGATGGTTCCTTTGTGTTGATGTGTTCTAGGTGGATTGAGGCACCTCTTTATCTGTCATGCGGGGGCTGTTGTCCCTGTTGATAATTCATTTCCATCATGTTGGTTGCTTTCCTGCTGGGTGATGTGGATGGTGATATGTTGAATTTTTAACCAATGATGTATCTTTCTTTAATTAACCACCTAATGGAGCCCGATGGGTATTTGGTACATGTTGTGGCTCCTACTGTTGTTTCTTATCTTCCAGTATTACTTCAACCACGGATTCCTCATCTGATGTGTTAGTCCTTGGAAGATCTTATCCTTTAACCTCCTTGTACTCTACATGTTTATTGATAGAATTATCATGTAATGTAGTTTTATTCTTTTTATACCAGAGCTTCAAGAATTTCTTCTGCACATTAAAATTGATAGTACCAACCAATTTCATCCAAGGGTATCCCAAAACAACATCCACATTAGCCATATTTGAAGCATAAAATTTAGAATGCAACACAGACTTGTCCATAGAAATCTTCAAATCTTTATAAACTTGAACATCCTCATTATCAATTAGTTCAGTTTCAATGTGTTTTGCTCGAACTTGCAATTCTTTTTCCAAATTAACATTTATAAGATTGTGCTTGCAACTAGGATTTATATACACAATGATATTCTCCTTCTGAATACATCAATGAACCTGTAATAAGGAGATACCAGTAGAAAATAACCCCACATGTTTCTCAATATCTTGGTGTCTAGCATGTGACCATTTATCTAAAAGGGAATTTTCAAATTCTTCATCAGTAAGGCTTAATAACTTTGTACTATCAACTGAGCACCAGCATATGGTATCCACATCTTTAAAAATATGTCATAAACATTTTCAATGTTTTTTTCATATTGAATTTTATCTTTTTATGAATTCTTCAATAGTAGGCCCATTATTGTTCCCTGTAAAAAAGTTCCTGCTAAAAGCCATGAAGAGGGTTTTAAAAAAAATTCACTTACTTTGGCAAAAATTTAAAATGGAAACAACTCGACCAATATTGCTCAAAATCCTTATTATAACCCATTTTTGGAAATGGAATGGCCATTCTACATCTTCCAATGTGATATAAATCCCGATCTATGCGCTATGGGATTTCATATTTGCGCTGCAACTATCTCGCTATCACAAAAATTCTGAAACTAATAGTTGATTTTAAATCATCGATATCTCCCTCATTCGAACTCTGGTTCGATCAATTTTTTTTTCTCAATTTGGGTAATTTTTCAATAGGATGCCAGATCTACAATTAGTTTCTCAAAATTCCCTAAAAAAACTAAAAAAAGTAATTTGAGATCCATTGTCCACGAATTTTTGTCAAAATCAATTCTACAACACTACTAATTTTAAATTAGTGATATCTCCCTCATCTAGAATCCGATTCAACCATTTTTTTTAATTTGGGAATTCTTCTACAAAGAATCCAAATCTATAATTTGTTTCTACCAATTTTGTACTAGACGTTTCAAATCTTCTCTACAAACTTGCGTCCCAAAAAATTCCTACAAAAACAAAAATAAAAATATTTCCACTTTTCCCAAGAGATGCTATGATACCACATGTAATAGATCTGAACTACAAATATATGATAATATAAATATGTCCAAAAATAAGAAGATATAAATATAGAAATGCTTCTCTATATTGATCAAAACCCTTAAGGTAGGGTAACACCATACAATCACTCCTTAAGGAAGGAGAACACTGTACAAGCCATATGCTTGGTAATACAATAATCCTTCACACTTCTCAATGGTGAGTCTCTAGCCTCTATATATGATTCACGCATACAATACCATGGGTCATTACCATGGTTCTCTCAATACAATATATCTAATACAATGGGCTTATCACATTACTGCTAACTACTTGTGGTCCCTTACATGATGCAAGTTAACCACTTTATTTATTAACTACGACCCATCCCATTATTACATTTTTCCCATGAGTACCTCCCTCTGTACCCCATACTATCCCCCCTATGTATACTACACACGCCTTCTTTAAATATTGTGCATTTGAGACATTTGAAAGTATCATGCCATCTAATCCTTGTTGTATAAAGCCAAGAGCTTTATTTTCCTTCTTTCTGTTGTCTCTCAATAATGTATGTTCAATATTTACAAGTGCCATCTCTCCTTCCCCATTAGCATGCTCTAGATACCCATCAGTAACAAATCCCCAGAGATCATGAGAATGCAACAATGTTCTCATTCGAATAAACCATGAATCATAATTTTTCTCATTTAATATAGGAACTGATGGCTGATTAATATTTGTAGTTTTCACCATCTCTCACAAATAATTGAAATCTTTAGATAAAATTTAAAATAACTTAAATACATTGCATTACTTTCAATTCATTTTACAAGAAAACTACAAAAATGATGGAGATGTAAAATGGCTTGAAAATGCACTTAAAATTATTATTGATTAAAAGATAAATTTCATAGTACACATGAATTTCTTCTTCTTTTATATTTTGAAAAGAAAAACAATACCTTCTTCTACATCCATTGGATTCCTTAACTTCCAAAAAAAATTGCAGCAATATTACTTTAATGCAAATTTAACTCGAATGATACTGAGATTGGGTTCTCTGATTGGGAATTTCCAAACACTACCGAGATTGAAAGTTCATACAGAATGGAGATTATAATTCACCACCTTATATAACATAAAACAACATAGCCAAAGTTGAAAGAAACTAAACACAAATATTTGAACACACTACATAAAAATAAAGTCGTCAGGTATCAAATGTTGACTCACCAAGTCGCTTCCTCTTTAGCTGTTACTTAACGTTGTAGACACTAACATATAATCAAACCACACCACCACTTCATTATAGCTACATAATCCAATACTTCATGCTTGAGGCTCTGTATAAAAACTATTATAGTCACCTTCACCACCTATAATTTTTTGGTCCAGTACTCCCAACAACATGAGGAAAATCAGATAATTAAAACAGATAACCACTTCCCAACTCAGTGAGCGTTGTCATCTTCAAGAAATTTCAAGAACGCTTTGAGATCCATGGCATGAATAGGATGTCAAGAGAATTATTTCTTTACCTATAGAGACTGCATTTAAAAAAGTTCAAAAATCTTGGAGGATCTAGGAATTTCTCCCTTAGATTTTGAGATAGCCTAATTGGAGAGAGAGAAACCCATTGTCAAAGTACTGAATCCCTTCACACACTTTCTCAAATTCTCTCAGCTCAACTCTCATACCTCGGATCTGATAGTAGATGATAAAAAAATATAGAACAAACCAATAACATAGTAAAGAACATCTTCAACGGCTTAATTACAAAAACAAGAAAGTTGAAAGTGGATGATGTTTGCCTCTTGGTGACCCCTTGTATGTATAGAAAAATTGAAGTCAGTTACATGAACTAAATTATTATTTTGTGAGTTGGTGTTCCCCTTTCATTTCCACAAGTGGAGGTGACTATTATATGTTTAATGAGGTAATTCGGTGCAAGAATGGTGGTGGTGACCTCCAAAAGCTTAAGATCCATGGTGGTGTGCAATGACGGAAGAATACAACGTGATCTTGAAATAATTACTCTTACATTAATTACAATATTTTTCCAACTTTTGTATCTACACATCCTTTTATTAGTTCTTTGTGTGTTTTTTTAATATTCTTTTCTCTTCATTTCACACAAATTTCTTTCATTGTTTCCTTGTTAGAAGTGTACAAAAGCTTGATTCACATTAACACTCAATATGGTCTCAACAATTCTCTTGTTTGCATGTCATAATAATTGTATTTAGTTCATCAATTTTTCTTACTTACTGGTACTATTTATTAATTTCCCATTCAACATTCATTTACTTCATGACATGTCATTGTAATTTCAAAGAAATAATTTTATTTCTTTATTTATTTCAGTTTATTGTTTTCTTGGGAGAGAAATACAAAATATAGAATGTTGATGATATTATCATATAGCTCCAGGAATTGTTGGTATGGTGTGATAATCATTGGTTGGGGTAATTTTCTTTTTCAAATTAATTTTTGATCTGATCGATCATATATTAAAACTTAAGCAGAAGTTATTAGTGCCTTTTAGTGAATTGAATGAAAATAAAGGTACGTTAAGGAGAAGAAATAAGAAAAAGAAGCAGGATATGCAGTAGAACTTAAATCATTAGACACATGAGAAATGAATCAATAGACTATAAAAACACAGTTATAACAAATAACGAGATTGATGATGAAGTTCCTCCCTAAGTTAGACTGAACTAGCACACATGCAATTCTAACCTCTAACCAGAAAGTTCTCTGAACCATCTTTCCAATGGTGCTTACAGTTTCTAATTCCCCCTCTGGATGCCCAAAAAATGACCAAAACATTGATCACCTCTTTGTCTCAGTTTATGAATAACAAGTTCCAAAAACACTCAAATCCTCACTAACTCCTCTCAAGTCTACAAATGTACATTTATACAGTGGTTTGATGCTTCATAACCACATTTTCTCAATTTTGGCATGCATCAACTAACTTGAAGGGTTAAATTAGGGTTTTTAGATAAGTTTATTAATGTCACCTAGTGACATTCACCATTTATTTTAAATATTTGTAGCAAAAACCCATCTCAAACTTTGGAATAGGCACTATCCACCAGTGGTCATGCTAAAGACATGGAAAAAGTTTAACGCCTCGCATGTGAACAGATGGTGTAGCTGCGGTCTTGTCATAAGCCACGAACTTGCATGTCTAGCCCGACGGTTGCGGTCAACTGAATTGTATGTGACAGCTCCGCTCGACGGTTCTAAAGGCTGGTGTTATGTTAACCCGATGGTTATACCCTAACTTCTCACATGTGCCACCGTGATTAGACTTTGTTGCAGTCAGGATGGTGGTTAGAAGTTGCGGCTAACCTAACGGTTGATCTGATACCCGCTCACATGTACATCGCAGCTACGGTTCCGACCCAACTAACTGCCTGCAGTTTGAGACTGTACTAACACATTTTGTAATGTATTTAATATTTATGTGGTTTGAATTGACCCGAGAGGGTTTTAAACTTAGGCTTAAAGCTTTAATGTGGGTTTAATACTTATATTTGATGCATGGTGTAGTTCTAGGCTAGGTTTCAGATTAAGATTTGATGCAATGTTAGAATACAAGTATTTTAGACTTGATACATCAAATTTCAACACCCCTTTACCATAAATGGTCATTGTATGACATCACCCATCAGCCACGTCACTAGACCACACATTACTGACAATGAGTGGACCTCTGTAACTGAATCAATGGAAACCTCCTGGATCATTCCTCTCCATTTGAAAGCTTTTGGATCACAAAAGTTGGATTTTAAACAGAGTCTAGCTGAGGGTAGAGCTCCCTCACTCTCCCGATCTCAATCCAGTTTTCCTTTCTTGGATTTGTACCTTAGAGTCACACTCAAAGGTATTCAACATTGAGTCTCTTCAAAGAGCATGTTCTTCTATCCAAGATAGTATCTTCCTACAATTCTGTCACATACTCAGGTGCTAGATCATCAATAGTCAGATTCTGAGTATCCTCCTCTAAATCCATGATCATCGAAGGTTCATACAAATTTAGATTTCCCACATTAACCACTGAGTATATATGCATATAAGAAGGTAAATCTAGTCAAAAACCATTATTACTAATATTCTCAATAATCCTGAAAGGTCCATACCTAATGGGTTTCAGTTTTTTACCTTCTCCTTTCAATATTTCCTTCCTGATATACAACCATACCTAATCTTCGATATGAAAATGATGATCGACTCGATGCTTGTCATTGCGACATTTGTACTTGGCATGACTCTTCTATAATTTTTCTTGAACTGCTCATGTATTTGTTGTATCCATTCAATGAACTTGAGCACCCCATTGGCTTCTCTATGTACATCTATTTCCTCATCTTCACCAAACATGAAGTCCGTTGGTGATTTAGGTAGATACCAAAAACATGTCTCAAATGGGGATTCATTAGTCGAAGAATGCAAGGCTCTATTATAAGCATGTTGCACAGAATAAAATGATTCATCCCACTGCTTGGGATGTTTGCTACGATAACCTCGAAGTATCTGTGTCATAGTTCTGTTAACCACTTTTGTTTTTCCATCTGTTTGTGGATGAAAGGATGTCCTCTTCTTCAGTTTTGTGTCCATGAGTCCCCATAAAGTGGACCAAAATTCTCCTACAAAATGAGTATCTCGGTCAAAAATAATAGAAGTAGGTAACCCAAAATGAACCCATACTTGCTCAAACAACATCTGTGCAGTCTGCTCAGCAGTGACGTGCTTTTTGCATGAAATGAGAATACACATCTTGCTGAATCGATCCACCACAACATACATATAATCATGTCCTTTACTAGACGTTAGTAATCCTGCCATGAAATCCATGGAAATATTATCGCACAATCGTAAATGAACCGTAACTGGCATATACAATCCAATATTTTGATTGCTTGGTTTTATTTTGGAACACATTATACATCCCTTGATGTATTTAACAATTGTTTTGTACATTCTGGGCATTCAACAATACCTTTGTATTTGAGCCATTGTCTTACTTACGCCAAAATGTCTTGATATGCGAGAAGAATGAGCTTCCCGTATGACATGCGCCCTTTCTATATATGGTATGCACAACTTACTCAGATGATATAGCAACCTGTTATGAAAATGATAATTGATTTCTTCAATCTGAGTACCCTGAGCCAGTGATTCATAAACATCTTTGAAATCATCATCCGTATCATATTGTTCTAAATAACTTTCATGTTTTAAAGAACTATTTTGAGTTACTACTACAACATTCAAAGACGGTCTTGATAACATATCATCTACTTTATTTGTTGTTCCCTTCTTATACTTGATGACTAAATGAAAACGTTGAAGAAATCCCATCCACCTATAATGGTGAGATTGTTGTAATTTAGTCTGTGATTAAAGGTACTAAAGTGGCTGATGGTCTGTATGAATCACAATTTCTTTTCCCATTAAGTAATTTTTCCATTTTCTAACACTTTCTACCAATGCAAATAGTTCTTTGTCGTAAGTTGGATAATTTATCACTTCTTTGGAAAAAGTCTCTGAATGAAAACAAATAGGTTTTCCTTTATGTAATAAAACTGCACCCATGGCATAACCACTAGCATCAGTCTCTATCTCAAATGGCTATTGTAAGTCAGGCAAATCTAAGATTGGAGCTATGACTAGATTTTGCTTAAGTTATCGAAAGCTTTTTCTTACTTTCCTCCCCACTGAAAAGTAATTTTAGACCCTGTTAAAGCATGTAGTGGTGCTGCAATTGAAGAAAATTGAGAAATAAATTTTCTCCAATATTGCGCTGCACCTAAGAAACTTTGAATATCAGTTACATTTTGTGGTCTTCACCACTTAAGAATTTCTTCAATTTTAGCTGGATCTACTTTTAGATTTCCTCCTCCAACTATGTAACTAAGATAGTTTAGTGAAGTTCTTCCAAACTCACATTTGGCAAGTTTTAGATATAACTGTTCCTTTTGTAACACTTCTAATACTTGCCTTACATGTCTAACATGTTATTCTTTACTTTTACTATATATGAGAATGCCATCTAAGTATATTATTACAAATTTTTCAAGCTATGGACGGGACACATCATTCATTACCCGCATAAAAGTTGATGGTGCATTAGTCAAACCAAAAGACATTACCAACCATTCGAATAATCCTTGTCTAGTTTCAGATGCAGTCTTCCAGATATCATTCTCTGCAATACAAATATGATCATATCCACTTCTTAGATCTAACTTAGTGAAGTAAACAACATGTTTTAGTTGATCAAGAAAATCATCTATTCCTGGAAGAGGATACATGTTTTTTATGGTAATGTTATTTAAGGCTCTAATACTGACACACATCCTCCATGTACCATCTTTCTTTGGAACTAAGATTATGGGTGGATCACATGGAGAAGAACTTATCCGGATAAAACTTTTCTCTAACAAGTCTTGGATTTTCTTCTTAATTTCTTGATTCTCTATGACCAACATACAATACATTCCAACATTCAGAAGAGTAGCATCTGACAATAGCTAATTCTCATGTTGTATTTCTCTCTTAGGAGGAAGATGTTTGGGATCTTCAAAAAGACTTGAAAAAGATTCTACTATTTCAACCAAACTATCTTTAAAAGGAATTTCACAACTTGAAAAAGCATCTTTAACATCCTTAGGTTGTTCTTTGATCATTAAGAGAACATATTTCTTGCTGGAACTAATCAACCGCTTCATTTGATTTGCAGTAACTAAATCCAGATGAGTTTTAGTTTTATGTGCTCCAATAATAAATTCAATTCCATCCTTATTTAAAATATACTTATGCTCTTTTATGTAAAACACTGCATCACAGTCATAAAGGTAAGGACTCCCTAGCACAACCCCACATATATCAGCTAAAATCACATCTAGATCTACTTCATCAATAAAATTATTTGCAATGGCAAAATTTAAGTGACACTACTTAGTTACTTGCAGCTGTGTATCCTTAGTAAGCCATCCTAATGGGTATGGTGTTGGATGATCATAAGTTTCCAAACCCATTTTCTTTACTAGATCTGTAGATATTAGATTAGCTTGTGACCCACTATCAAATAATGTGTCTATTTTTTTATGCTTAGAGATAATCCTTATATGGAAAAGTTCAACTCTTTTATCCTCATTTGGAGGACTTATATTTAAAGAGGTAGTATTAGCATTATAACTAGATGCTACATCAAACATTTTACCTGCTATCACCATCGCAGTTACCTTTGATTCATCTCCCGAATTTGAACCAAGATCATGTTGGACAACTGTAATAGCTTTCTTCTATCCCTTCTTCTTTTGAAACTTCTAAGGTCCGAGTTCTGGGCAAGGCTTCCAACATCTATCTTGGTCATGGCCAACTCTCTGATAATGTGTGCATGTAGGTTGATCATTGTCTTTGTCAACTGTTGCCGATTTCTTGCCTTTGTTAAAACCTTTCCTCTTACCATCCTTTGAATCTTTGTTTTGCAACTGCTTGGAAGTTTTTGGTGAAAACTTGAAAGGCATACCTCCTGATTCAACATGAATAGCCTGTACACAAACTTGATCAAAGTCATCAAGATTAAAAATTAACAATGTATGTTGTAAATAAGAATGTAGACTACTGATATACTTTAACAAATTTTCTATGGACTTCATTGAGATTCCAATTGTAAGTGCTTTCTTTTGGAATTCCTAAGTAAAATCCTAAACACTTTGTCCTTTCCCTTGTCATAAATGCTACCAATCAATTACAGTTTGCTGCGTATACCCTAAAGGATAAAATTTCTTTTTAAGGGATTTTAGAAACTTGGTCCACGAAGAAATTACTTTACCCTTATGCTTTAAACTTGACTGGGTTTAACTCTCCCACCAAATTAGGTCTCTACCTCCCATCTTAATGGTAGCTAACTGGATCTTATTTTTATCATCAATGATATTTTGAATTCGACAATAAACTTCTATTTGATTTATCCAATTATCCGATTTCTCAAGACTCATTTCTCCATTATAAAGAGGAAACTCAAACTTTATGTCAAATTTTGAAAGAGAAGTTTTATGAGGCTTCTTTTCTTCACCTAATTCTAAACTAGAAGAAGAAGATGAAGAAGATGATGATGGAGATGATGGAGGTGAAGGAGGTTTATCAACCTTGCCTTTACCTTTGTCCTTCTTCGATGTCTTTGAAGAAGAAGAAGTTGCATCTCTCGCCTTCTTGTCTTCGTACAATTCTCCCAACATCTACCGCATAATCAAGAATGCCTGCTAAAACTATTTTTTACTCATCTTAGTTTCATGGTTTTCACTTGCATTAGGTCCTGACATGGTAGATTTATGAACGGTCCTTCATTTTCCCACTTCGACATTGCCTTCTTCAACTATTCCTTCTCCACGTTGCAACCTTGACCTGGTTAACATTCACTCGCTAACTCTGCTATCATATCCTACTTTGATACCAAATTATATGATTTGATCGATCATATATTAAAACTTAAGCAAAATTTATTAGTGTTGATTAGTGAATTGAATGAAAATGAAGGTGTGTTAAGTAAGAATAAATAAGCAAAAGAAGAAGGATATGAAACAGAACTTAAATCATTAGATGCATGAAAAATCAATCAATAGGCTATAAAAACAAAATTATACTAAAAATTGAGATTGATGACGGAGTTCATCCCTGATGGACTACATATCCAGGTCCGCTTTGAAGATGGGCGACCGTTTTTATTAGGAATGAGAAGAAGGAGTTGTTTAAATAGGAAATTTTGACCTCTATAACTATAACACTCTTAGAACTAGCTTTCCAACACTACTTATGGTTTACAATTCCGTCTTCGGATGCCCAAGATATGACCAAAACACTGACGACCTCTCTGTCTCAGCTTCTGAATAACAAGTACCAAAAACACTCAAATCCTCACTAACTCCTCTCATATATACAAATGTACATTTATACAGTGGTTAGATGCATCATAACAACTGTTGTTCAATTTTGGCATGCATCAACTGACTTGAAGGGTTAAATTAGAGTTTTTTTAGATAAGTTTATTAATGTCACCTAGTGACATTCAGCATTTATTTTAACTATCTGTAACAAAAACCCATTTCAGATGTTGGAATAGGCACTATCCTCCAGTTTTCATGCTAACAACATAGAAAACATTTAACGGCCTGCATGTGAATAGACAGTGTAGCTACGATCTTGTGATAAGCCGCTAACATGCATGTCTAGCACGACGATTTCCGTTAAATGAACCATATGTAACAACTCCACCTGACGGTTTTGAAGACTAGTGTTATGTTAACTCGACGGTTATACCTTGAATCCTCACATGTACCACCGCAGTTAGACTTTGATGCGGTTAGGATGGCAGTTAGAAGCTACAGTTAACCTGATGGTTGATCTGATACCCACTCACATGTACATCGCAGCTACGTATCCGACTTGGCTAACTGCCTAAGGTTTGGGACTATATTAACACATTTTGTAATGCATTTAGCATCTATGTGGTTTGCATTGACCTGAGAGGGTTTTAAACTTAGGGTTAAAGCTTTAATGTGGGTTTAATACTTAGATTTGATGCATGGTGTAGTTCTAGGCTAGGTTTTAGATTAGGATTTGATACAATGTTGGAATACAAATCTTTTAGACTTGATACATCAAATTTCAACACCCTTTCACCGTAAATTGGCATTGTATGACATCACCCATCGACCACATCACTGAACCACACATTAATGGCCATGACTGAACCTGTGTAACGGAATCAACAAAAACCTCCTGGATCAATTTTGCAATTCAATTAAAAGAGCTTGAAATTGATAGAAAATTAAATAGATAAATTCAATATTTGAATTAAACTTTTGAGATTAAGTAATATACTTTGCACAATCAACTATCATGGAAATGACTAACAAAAAGTTGAAAACATTAATGCTAGGTAAATCAAAGTGTAGTTTAGCTTGTATGATTTTTATACCATTGGTTAAATTCTCCATCAACACTTTTTTTTATTAGTTCTTTGTTTAACTCTACCATTTTTTTCCCTCCTTCCTTTAATGCCATATCATTTAGTTCCCTCCTTCATTTACCGAGGGTTCAGACAAGTGAGCAGCAACACAGATAATGCCAGTGAATGCATCCTACCATTTTGACCCTTCCATCTACGACCACCCCTCTAATAATTAATCAATAACATAACATGACACTCTTCTGTGTGCTTGCAGGTCATGTCGTGCCCCTTACGCATCATATGAATGGTATGCCATTTCCTCCTTTGCTAATGCGGATACTTACCTATGTATTATTAATACTAACTATTACTAACCCATCTTAATTGAAGGAATTATTTAGACATACCACTTATAGTTAGTTGTACCTCTTAAAATTGATATGTATGAAGTAGTTAATATCCTCCATTCTTCTATTTTTATGTTGTTTATGCCCTTCTCTACACATTCATTTTTTGGGTTTTATACCTTAGTCATTATAAATTATTCCCTATTCCTTTTGATTTTGGTGCAATTTTTTTACACCTGGTAGAACTAAAAGGGATAATATATGGCTTCTGGTAGATGAAAAACTTGGTAGAACTAAAAAGGATAATATATGGCTTTTGGTAGATGAAATTCCTATAAATTAATTTGATGAAACTTTATGTGCACAATGTGTTCTAATTTTTTAGAAAAATCATATATTGAAAGAGAATTCCCAATTTTTTTACTTTCGATAAAGTTTTCCTGAAATAAGTTGTTTTTAGCAAAGTATTGATTTATATTAGTTTTTATTTGTTCTATTTTACAATTTTTTAAAAGAATTACAAATATTTTGATATATATTTTAAATGAATAGTTATTTTTTTCATTTACAAAATAATTTGAAAAATGTTTAATAGAACTCTCTCTGGTTTCGAATTAAAATTGTGATTACCTGGATGAACTTTAATTGTTAAACTAAGGTGGCTTGCAAATTTATAAATAGAGAAGTAACCAAAATCTCTTTTCTTTTTTCTTTTCTTGTTTCAAATAGCGTAAGTGTTCGGAGGAGAAATTAACTTTTGGACTTGGTGACATAAGTTTTAATGTAGTTCTTTTTGTGTAAAGCTTCTCTTGTTCTAAAAGTATTATATTAGATGTGGCTCTATGTTAACATAAATTTAAGGTTTTAAAATTTGTTATAATTTTTTCTAGGTATTCCCATAATAAGAGACCAACAAGGCTTCATTAACTAATTGTCAATGTAGAGTATGAATTAACACAAACAATTTCTAGGTACAAGCCTAAAAACTAAGCATTAATCCAGGTGACATTGGGCTCATCATTAAGGGGTTGTGTTACTTAGCGCCTCTTATTATTAGTCCAGAAGTAAGGGCTCTTCCCAAGAACCTCCACAAACCTTTTGTGATTATTTTGGTGCGAACAACGTTCCTTTCTAACTAGCTATATTAAGAATCATTGAGCCCAGACCAAAATGTCCTATGGCCACTACAAAAAATCTTGTGGCCCATTCACAACCATCGAACACCATCACACAGCCACAACATGCTGGAAAAATCATCCAACCACGTATTTTCCTCTAATCGAAACATCCCTCTACCAACAAACTTCACATAGGTAAAGGACCAAAATGTGTTTCCAAATGACGGTGTCGATGCCACCAAATTTATAATGCTTTGAAGAATGTGGAACACCTTCACCATACGAATAATTGCCACCACATGCTCAATTTTGAGGATAGAGGTAAGAAAAGATCCCTGCCTAGAAAGAGAAGGCTACATATGGATCCTAATGAAACCATCTTCCTTTCAAGTGGGAAGAGAGTTTATTCATATTTGACCTTACTGTAAAATTGACCTCATATCACCTGATGAACTAAAATTGTCAGAGAGAGTTGTGATGTGAGCCAGTAAACAAGCCATAACCAGTTGGGTTGGAAAAATCTCTAGAATTTCCATGAACAAGAGAGAGACCAATAGACATGAGTTCCTAGACAGGTGCAGCACAATCCCTAAACACCATGTTTGAGTCACCCATTCTATTGTCAGTTCCATTTCATATTGCAAGAAAAACACCACTGAAACCACGATCGACGTGGATAATTATTGCTTTCATACCAAAATTGAGTACAAGGGTGATAGAATTTAATTGTAATTGAGACATTTCTATAAAATACTGTAACTAACGATGGGAGATGAGGCTTTTGGTTTGTGTCGATGACCATTCTAGAGAATATTATGGATATACCATGTGGAGATTAAACAAGTCGTACTTCCATTCGATTGTCGTTGAATCTTGTATCAGTTAGCAATAAAATGTTATGTCCCATCAACTTGAAGAGGGTGGATGTGAAGCCAGGCAGAATTCCATTATAGCAGTTGTCATGATATCCATTATTTCATAGAGGATAATCATCCCCGATGGAGGATGTTTTAATGTGGTTATTAAAAGTAAATAAATAAATATGAAAAATTTATGGTTTTATATATGTGTTATCCTGAGTAGGAAATTAAATATTTTCAAACTTGAATGAATGAAATATACAATATGAGATCCCACTTCATCATTCGGTGAAAAAGATTCAATAACCCAAAAGGATATCCAATAGAAAATGATTTACAAGATTTAAAAATTACAGTGCTTCTAATATACACACTTCTGAATTATCCTCTTTTCCACTAAAATGCTAATCAAATTTTCATGTAAAACAATGTTAAATGAATTCTCCATGAAAGTGAAAGATGAATAAAATCAAATCTTAACATGAAAAATAATTGCAATCTTCTGCATTTTTATGAATAATAACGCTTTCAATAAACATGTCAGGTATTTCTTTCATCCTTAACTTTACAACTAAAAGTTAACGAGTATGAAAATATAAGCAATATATTTTGTATTATATTCATATGATGAGACATTAATTCATAAATTGCAAACAAACTATTCATCAACAAAATTCATCAAATATTTTTCAAAACATCATATTTCAAAATTTTGCAAAAATTTATGGAAAAAATATTCATTAATTTTTTTTAATTGTTTTTCCATAAAAAAAAAGGAAAACCATCCAACTAACTTTAAGAAAAGAAATCATTTCAAATATTTGAAATGCTTAATTTCTATTTTACAAAAACTATTTTTCAAAACAATTCAAAAATAAAATAGTGTTTTGACAAATTTATCAAATTACTCTTTACTAATATCAGAAAAATGTTGTAAACTTTGAAAAAAAGTAACCATATCTTATCCCTTCATAAAAAAAGAAATTAAAAATCAACAAAAGATAACAGAAATATTACTTTGAAATGACAATGGAAATGCTATGAAAGTCTTGAATACAATTAGAAAACCGCCATGGTCAATTTACTTGTTGGGTTGATCCTTATCGAAATTATGACTTTAATATTATTTTTTTCCTCTATTACAATTTTGTGTATAATTTTATAGGAAAATAGGGTTGATTTTTTTCATTTAACTTGAAATATTAAGTTCTTTATGGCTTCCCAATTGTGCATTTGCTTGTATCACTTTGTGCTCTTTTATTCTTTTATATATATGACACTAGTTTTATTTAAGTACATATGTAAGGAGGGTAATGGTTCGACCCATGTCCTTATTATTTATTCAGTAATTTCCATATATATAT
>APFE031204247.1:32544-44593 GCA_000404065.3 Pinus taeda | reverse complement strand
ATAGATAGATAGATATTGGTGTCTCTCATAGTGGTGATTATAATGTTCATGTGGTCCATTTTGGTTTTGTAGCTGTAGTTATTACACCTTCTCACAAACTCATTTAATATTCATTTTTTTTTATTCATTCATTCTAGAATGGTTATTAGTTCTATTCCTCGATATGATTATATGGTTTTCATATTTTCTATTAGTTTTGGGAGCCAAGTGAGTTAGTTCTAGTTTATATGCACCTTCTCTATGCAATTAAAATTATTTATTTTTCACATAATTTAAAATATTTTATAGTCGAGTGGAATACATATAATATTCCATGTTTCCTTACCAATTACCCAGCTAATATCTAGTATTCGATTTCTTAATAGCCTCTATTCCGTTTAGATGTTAGTTTCTTATTTCTCCATCTTTCATAAGATGTGACAACTCTATTCTAACATAAATCTTCTATACTAATATTAATTATAAAGGTTACCATTCATTCTAATTTATTCCTCCTTAGAAAGTGTCTTTCAAGGTTTACACTGTAATATTTAAAATAGTAATTGCATAAAACTATTTTACATAAATATATATGTGTGTGTGTGTGTGTGTGTGTGTGTGTGTGTGTGTATGTGTGTGTGTGTGTGTGTGTGTAAATCTCATATACTCTACTCTACTTTAACTTCACATGCCCATTATCTACACAAGCTATATTTACAAAGATAGACTATAAATTTTAAATTTCTTATTGATAGGATAGGCATATTGCAACTCCTCGGTTCAATTTCCTAAATCTAGATTAGAAAATTAAAATTGTTATTTGATCCAAAAAAATTGATAGTAGTAGTTAAATAAGAGTATACAATAATGCTTTGCAATAACTATCACAAACAGAAAGAGAGAGAAAAAATGCACACAAAACAAATCACTCTCATATTTTTATTGATCCCAAAAGGTTATATATATATATATATATATACATATATATATATATTACAAAGTACTCACTTCAACAAATCTAGATCCTGAGAAGGTGGATCTATGACTGGGACATGGCACAGAAACAAATATACACATGGGAAACAACCACATCTAGAATAGCACCTCAAAGTACTCATTGATCTCTTGTAATACACATTGAACACATGACATGGAAGATTTACTTCCAACACTCTCCCTTAATGCTTACATGGAAAACATTGAAAACAAATTACAAAAATAAGGATAATATATGTCTTACTTGTCTTCATTAGCACTCACATCCACTCTGGAAACTCGCAAACACTGCTGTTTCACCACCACATCCTTGAGTTGTCACTTGACCTCGATTTAAAATGTAACTGCCTCTTACCATCATTTATGAACATTGCAAGATCATCAATATTGACACCTTGGCTCGTCGAAGCTTCAACGATAAGAGTCATCAAGTAGTGAACCATCCTATGGACCAACCACCATCTATCAGATATTTCATTTTTTGCTATCCGTTAGTTGTTAAGATGGGGGTCTAGATACTAAATGTGTTCAACAGGTTATCAAAAAACTTGACTTTACTAACACGCAAGAATTGATGTTTCAGACATCAGAGAATCTATTTTAATAACCACCAACCCTTTTTACAACCAGAGATAAGAATTTTACAACTACAAACTCAACAATCATCAAAATATCAACTTTCATTCAAGCATAAACAATTCACCACTTCCCTCCTTAGCAAAAAAAAACTTCTCGTGAACATAAAAATAAGGCACTAAGGCCTGCAAACTTAAACCGAGAAATTCGGAGCAAGTTGCCAAGGAAGCCTATAAAAAAACCTTGAAAAGACGGGAACTAAATACAAACAAAGCATGGCAAACATACAAGAAAAATGACCACAACAAATTCCCTAAGAGGATAAATTAGCATGAGACATAGAGGTCTCCAGTAGTGGTGGCATTAATTATGAGGAGACACATCTAAGAAATATCACATGCAACATTAAATCCCTAACTAAAACACCATTGGAAGAAAAGAGGACCTTGGCGAAAAGGGCCACAAGGAAACTTGAGTAGGCATAATACGCCAGAATGAGCAATGCATGCCACATGGTACCCCACACAAAAACAACCTTGGTCGCTTAGTAGAAGAAGAAAAATCTAGCCACTTGAAAGGATGGAGGCACAAAATAGAGGGTCTAGGGAGCTAGCACTTCAATGCCCCCACTCTCCACTCCAACCTTTATATTTGTGAATTCATTATTTATGTTATGTTATTTATAATTTAATTTATGTGACAAAGTCGTTATGCATATTATGATGATATATACGTTTTATAATTTAATTTATGAGACAAAGCTAATTCCAAATATTTATGAATAATAATTACTTTATAATCTAATGTTATTTTTTATGTTGTAATTTAGTAATTAATTTATATTTAGATTGAAATTACATCAATTATGTTAATTGGATTTATTTTGAGTGGTTTGGAGGAATTATTTTTATCATGTCATCACTAACTCAAAAAAAACACATTGATTTATAATTGCCACATACCTCCTTGACCTAATGTTAATAACGACCTACTATATGCTTCCATCACTATGTTTAACTTTCATTAAATTTATATTGAATAGGTTTCACATGCATCAAAATTCAATCATCTCATAAACAAATATAACCCATGCAATCATACGCATATGCTAAGAGATTCGACAACATAAAGAGTAAAGAGCCATCATACAAAACATCCCATGCAATTGAATTAGACCAGAGTAGCTAAAAGAATGTCACTTGGAAAATCGAACACCACCACCCAACCTATAACTGACTTCCTCTAGATCACCACCGAGACAAGATTTCTTGCCATTATATGGTTTCCTTTAGCAGTGTCTATTTTATAAATATCTTTATCCATTTTCCTAGGCTTTTCCTTGAAAATCTTGTCTTTCTGTCCTGTTAAGATTTTCGTCATAAAATCTTGCCATTCTATCCCACAAGGATTTTATGTTTTTCTTAAACTTAGCATCTTTTTCCAGCTAAGTAACTTAATGGATATTTATCTCCCATCAATTAATCTTATCTATAATTTGATATAGAAGTCTTATCATGAAAGAATTATCTATTCCCATTCACCAATGGGATTTCATTGGGCAAGAATCACATCTCTTGGTTTCTTGTTTTCTAAGCATTTTACATTATCTTTATTTATTTGGTAATAAAATATTCACTCTCATTTTTACACCTCTGGCCTAGATTTTCTATTATAGCTCAGCCTTAGCTTAGGTACAACAGGCCAGAAACATAGTGGTACATACGACAAAGGGTTGGTACATACTCCCCCCCTTAAATTTACATAGTCCTCAGTGTATTATTGCATCTTACGAATGTTTTCCTCATTCCCAGGTAGTTGTTCCTAAAATGACAGGTTCCCATCGCCTTGCCACCTAATTCAGATCTTCCAATATATAGATTACAAAGGATTTCTATCATCAAATATCCTTCCATTGCTACCCATAACATTTGTTTTAAACAATTTTGAGAGGGATTTCAGATGCATAAACTCAATTTGATTTACCACAGCTAATGTCATAACTTGATATAACCATACTACTATTTGAGTAACTACAGGTTACTATTGCCCGCCGCTTAACTATGATTCCTCATTTTTATTGTATTTAAATAATAGGGAAAAATGCATGTTCTTCAAATGCAATTGTTTTCTTGCCAAACACTTGCTTCTTACAATCTCCTTGCATTAGTCACAACAAGCCAAACTAGCATATTTGACCAAGAAACATGTATACAAATATCACATTAGGTTAGCTCAAAACAAAACCATAAAATCATAAATCACATGTAATCATCATAAAACCACTCGTAGATTACATGTATAGGCCAAAATCATAAATCACATGTATACAAAACTGACATAAATGACTAATACTTATCCTTGAATCACTCCTTAACTTCCACTTATGTCTTTATTCTGCACGCACTCTGGATCAGTTACCACACCAGGAAATTTCCCAATGCTTTCTCCTCAACCATGTGCACATACACAAGGTGTGCATCACACACATACAACTATACGTGTCAACCAACATAATGCAATACCTGCATCGACACCATTAACATATGTACCACATGTATACAGTACTACATGTACAATGTGTACGCAATACCAAATGTTCATAGCATCACATGCATGACATGTACCTTATCCACATGTTTTCGAACAATGTTAGTATAATTAACATAACATTAATTCAATGCCAAAAAATATTCCTTTATTTATTCACATTACCTTCAGGTAAGTCCAATCAGACCATGCTCGGTTTTTCGATTAGAGAATAAGAAATTCATGGACATGTTCCACTTTTGCAACTAGAGCATAAGTGCATAATTTTATGTCAAAAGTATTCAAGTGCTTTTATTTAGCTAACCCTTCTCATATATCTTATGGTTGCAGGAATTTTTCATCCAAATGATAACATAAAGATAATCTTTCCTAATACAGCTTTCCAATACCACTAACTTTGGGATTGACTTTGTCCATTTGCAAGGTCTTAATAACACCAGAATCTGACCTCCCCCCAATTATAAAGTAGACTATTGACCATGAAAATTAGTCCAACATGGACTTCAAAGTTATATTTCAAGTCTATTAATATCATTAACTTTGTCTTTAGCCAAGAAACTAATTGTTTGGTACTCAAAAGTACTCCACACATAAACGAGTTATGTCATATGATTTCTTCTTTGCTATTTTTAACACTACTTCCAACACCTTGCTGGCCATGAATAATTCATTGTATATTCCACACCAATGGAACAATCAGTATGCAAATGCATACGCTTCCCTAACATGAGTCATAAACGAGGGTTACCATGTTCTCACATTCCCATATATCTTAATTTCTAGCGTACTATGTGAACCAGAGTGTGAACATAGGTCATTCACATACCGTATTACTAGGTCAAGATCTGGTATAATATAATTCATTTCTTGGAAACCAAATCAATTATTAATTTATTTAAAATAAATAGTTTATGCAATAATTATTATGTTGTCATATTCAAACCTAGACAACATCATTCATGCAATCTGATAGGTAGAATTCTCCTATATTGCTTGATAGGAAATAGTGGTACAAAATATGCATCTAAAATTGTGTGATTGTTAATTAATTTGAATAGAATGGTAGATACCAAATATCTTTGTCCACTACAATCTTGATTATAGTACCATTGAGCCATCAATATGGTGAAATTATCCTTTAATTTAGCATAAGTTGTTGCATGGTTTGTTATCCTTTCTCTTCATCACTTAGAACCCTTTATATGTCACACTTACTTGATGCATGTATTATTATACTACTAGCATAAGATCCTTAGATCATCATAAGTTGTACTAATGTGAAACCTTTCGGCTTACCAAATAAATGTTTATTAATTCGGACAAGCCATGTTCCGAATATAGTGTACAATTCTTGTTAGTCATTAGGTTGCTCTGAATTGCTCTAATGCATCAAGCACCACCATTCTAGTCCACAAGTATACTTTGTTTATATATATTAGAAACACGTAGATCATTTTAATCTTATCACTTCCTACATGAGGTGCATTTGTAAGACCTACAATTATTCTACTAGAAGCATCTTCTTCTTTTTGTAGATTTGAAAGGTTGATATTTTGAGATATTGTCAATGGAACCCATCTATGCACATCAAGGTTATGGAGTTTGAGGTCGCATACTTTTAATTATAAAAATTGACACTTGTGAATGTGCCCTTGAACTTAATACTATCTTTCTTCTACTAATCGAGAAGCATTAGGAGCTGCTTTTACACTGCCATTATGTATTTTTACTTTTGGGTTCCTGTCCCATTGACCTAATTATGAAGGTCATAAAATTGTTAATGTATGATGTCTTCATGCCTACATTGAGTTCTATTGCATATGTTCACAATATTCATAACTCTGACCCTAGTGAACATAATTTGCACCTCTCATCTATCTTAGTTACAATTATTTAGATATTGCTTTACTCAAAAGGGAACTGTAGGTTCCAAACTATGCATGTATAATTAAATATGCATATTGCCATTGAATATCTTAATAATAACCTAATAAGGTTTAGTTCCCTCCAATAGTGTATATTCGGAGTATTATCCCAATAAGGTGAATTAAACTTCGCAACCAGCGACAAAATCACATTCCAAAATGGATTGAATCATTACATGTAGATGCATCAATCAATAAAAATATTAAATTGAAGGACAAGTATAAAAAAACATAATCTTAGATGACGTACATAAACCTGCCTTTCATTTGCTTAATGATATTTCATGGAATTTCATGAACAAAAAATCTTCAAAAGCTATTCAAGGTTGGAGACCAATTAATTAACCATCAATTTCTGCTAATATTAATAGAATTTCATGAACTTCATTCATATGATCTATATAGATTCCATCTGCATACTCTTATTTTTTTACTTTTCCTCATGTTGGCCATGATCTATGGAAAAAGCGCTTTTTATTTTATTTATTTTGTTTTCCAACTACCTTATAAGAGTTCAATTTTTTTCCTTTTATGTTTCATCCTTTCCTAAGATCTTTATAAGTATAAAATTCATTCCCTTAATCCATGTCCTTGGATGGACTATATTTATCGACATTAGTTTGTATTTTATTCAGTTATGTCCTTGCATCACAATCATACAATTCATAATTTAATTTGATAACAATATGGGAGGAGAGATCTATTGGCATGAAGTAAACATAGAATCCAAAATTTCCTTATCCACCATTGCTCCCTTCAACTCTTGCATTCATATTTACAAGCCATGATGACCAAACCACTAAAATTCATCATCTAAACTTTCAATAATCATATCTTACAATTATTAAAAATTTGTTCATTCATCAAGCTCGACTATGAACATCGAAATCTATATCTATCATGTATAAGTATCTTAAAATTGGTATAGAGTCTTTGTGCCCTCACAAGAGTGTTCAACAATAGCTTAAGTTTTGGGGAAAATTCCACAATATATAATGAAATTAAAATTTAATCTTCACATCACTCAATAAGTAGGCACAATAAAAAATTAACCAATTGACGGTTAACCATTTATACTTCTTAAAAATAATCAACATGTTAATTGTTTGTTATTTCTTTGCATTACTCTCTACTCCACCCAACACTGTAAGGTTTTATGTTATTTAACCACATTGCAGAATTATTTGTTCCCATTTACATTTTTCAATTTTCTCCTCCCCACAATGCTACTATAGATATCCACCATGGTGTATGAAATACCATACTTAGACTTGAGAAATTGAATTTAAAGTGCAAGGATTAAATCCAATTATTTCGCTCACCACACTTGACTATAACTGTCAAGTTCAAGTATATTTAATTTGTAAATCATGGTAATCAGTGAGAATTTTGAGCCATCCATGCAGGTAAGCATACAAATTTAGCTCATTATAACCACACAAATAAACCATGCATGCGAGCCATACATATATGTAATCACATGCATGTAATCACATCATGATTTTAGGACAGTATCCACTCATCATATGCAACATGAAGGATAAACATACATCCTTCAAGCATAATGTAAATTATTAAATCCAAGGAGAAATTACTTATATACTTAAGAGATGCTTTATGTACAAAAATAAAATAGTTCATATAACTATACTCACTCTTCTATGGAGTTCTTTTATACAAATTTTGTACATTCGTCATTTAATCTCGTTTTTATGCAAGGACTCCGTAAAGTAATCATGTAGAATAATATGAAAACAGTATCGTTGCCATCAAATAAATTGTAACTAAGTATTGCAGCAACCTGTGGCATATTGTCACCCAATTTATACATGTTTTAATGGTTCCCACACATTGATGTGTACAAAATGAGATATGTGCAACGCAGTCCTCATCAATACATACAATAGTTTGATGACTGTGCACCTAAAATTACCAATATCAACTGTGGCATATATGTTCATCAAGATATGAATGCTTTTACATGCACAATTATTTATTGGGGAGAGAATAAAATGCATGCATCATAGTATTTACAATAAAACATGCAACTAAATAACAAAGAACCTAGTCATGAATAACCTCTGAGGGAGTATTACCAGATTCAATGGGAACATTTTCATTGAAAACTACCCGCCCTTTTTGGTACTACACTCTTTCTCATTAATTAAGGCCACTAAAAACCTTACAAATGCTTTCCCAACCCAAGCTATAAGTTATGATGGCCTTTCTATGCATACACTATCATAGTTGCTCGAGCCTTTGTGAGTTTAATTATCAACATGAAAACTATTCTTGATACAACTTAATGGGCTCAAGGTCAAAGCTCCATGTCCTTCTTATCTGTTATGAAATGTTATTAAAAACTAACCACGCAGTTCGGCATCTCCGACACCACAACCACAAGTCATCACAACACTAGCAGAGGGAGGGTAAGAAGTGCTAAGGAAAGCCATACTATCTGTTGTAGACACCTTGTTTTGGTTGTATAAAGTAACATACCATTAGTCGGATCATTGTATAGAATCTTGTTCCCTACCAAGATGTATGTGATTTTTGTTGTGGGATAGTGTGGCTGAATGTTAGTCTTGAACCATTGGTTTGTAGTGTTTGTACTGCTAGTGAGTGACTAGATACCTTGATCAAGGACTCCCACCATTATTTCCATGCCAGAAAATGTTGTTCTATGTATACATGCCTATGATGTCTGGTGGCGAAGTTGATTACAGAAAAATCACAATGCACGCAATTGTATAAAGAACATAATTCATTGTTTGGAAGCAGGGGAAGACCGTTAGACTTGCTTCTCATCAATATAAACCTTTGACTTCATTAACTAAATAAAATGTATCGCTAGGTGAGTAAAATATCCTTGGCAGCCATTGACAATCCACCATGGCACATCACCCTCCCTGGAATGTTGATGAACACTTACTACAATTGAGTTTTGCTCAAGAATGCAACTACCCCAAAACATGCAAAACGAAGTGCAATGGCCACATCAAGACCATGTGGATATATATCAATAACTACCAATCGATAAGGATACACATCAAGTAAGGACAAGGATAAGCATTATTTACCTGTATGTAAGGAAAATTGTTATCCACTGAATGCATCCCTAGAAGATTCTGCAACCATGAGTTGTTTCTGAACTGGATCTACTACGATGGATAACTTGATAAGCCCCTAGACCAGTGGATAGGCATGCAAAAGAGTGATGTTGTGGATCAAATAACAGTCGACATGGAATGAAGCCAGAAGTTGAACTTGAAAAGAAAAAGGAAACAATAGTCCTTAAGTACTTTTCTCCATCAATTCTAATTGGGAAGGTGTTTCTATGTTTTAAATCTACTAGAAACACCCGCTTCCTAAGGTTGTCATAACTTAGTGTGCCTCCAAGCTCATTGGTACTATTTTTTGCCAAGGCTTACCACTCAGAGTCATTCTCTCAGTTTACGATAAGTGAATGAGGATTGGTGAGAGTGCATAATCACTTGAAACGGGATCTCTTAAAGAAAATTGGTGGAAGTATAATATGACTTGAAGCTTACGAAGTAATCGATCAAGATTTCTCAAGGCTTTGTCTCCCTTTAAAATTCCTTACCAACCACAAATACTTATGCGCGGAAGATAACTTAAGTAAAGGAATACTGAGCATGAAGACTAAAAAACGAAGCTTAAGGAAAATGTCGAAACTGTATCAATTTCCTTTGTAATGTATTCTATCACTAGTTTCATTCTATTTGCAACTTGTATATAGCCTGTGACTCATACTCTTACTTCTTCAAAATTAAATAAAATTATTATGGAACCCATTCTCCCCTACTACAATGAAGTACCAATAAAGGGAATTCCAAATTAGTGACCTGACTTAATAACGAAAGTTCTTTTTTTTTTCTCATAGTGAGTAGATGGAGCCAATTTCGTGATCAAGACGACGTAAACTACTACTACCCTTAATAGATCCTCTTTTCATGGTAAATCCTCTTGGATGAGTTACCTCATTCATCCTAGGGGAAGTGAGATCAGTTCTGATCCTTTCAAGACCAATTCCTAAGATTTGCATCGAAGAAGACGTAACCAATCAAGCCATAGTGGTATCTCTTCGAAGTGTATATTATATAATCACCCAAACCATGCTTATATTGTCATAACTACCTTGTAGCTAGTACTTCCATATATCATGATCATATTCCTACGATCTTAGTCGATAGTATTACCAACATATATCTTATGCAATACAAGACATAGTGAATAATTTGTATCATAGCTAAAATGAGCATCGATGGATCGAACTCAAACAACGATGCATAATGCATAACATAGATAACATAAGCCATCAACTATACCATAGCAAACCTTAAATACATAATTAAAACCCATAAAGCGAGTTACATATTTTTCTTTTCACACAGTGATGCAACATGGAGAATGAAAACCACAGAGATAATTGAACTTGTAGCCTTCACAACACATAGGATAGGGTTAATTATTCCCTTACAAATGAAGATCTAGTAATCTGAATCAGGGTTTTGGACTACTTCTATTTTTAAGTGATCCTTTTGTGCAATTAGAAACACATATACTTACATTCTTGTCAAGAAATATAGGATATTCCATTCTTCATTAAAATATCAAACTTTAGCTATTTTCAAAATCCATAACTTCAAACAACCTCGGTTCAAAATTACTTAGAGTCATTCCTCAAATAAATTATTTTAAGATTTATTTGCAATCTTTATGGCTTCTAAGGCCTTTCGAACTACTCTATAACTCATTGGAATATTTTTCCTTGTAGAAATTTTATAACCAAACCCTTAAGTGAAATCTCTTATTCGTTTAGGAATTAATTAAGGACCTACAACTCATTCATATCTTACCGACGAGGATTGACCCTTAGGCCACAATATTTTAACTGAGAGCTCCGATACGATTTGTCACATGCCTCCTTGACCCAATATTAGTAACCACCTACTATGCTCGCATCACTAAGTTTAACTTTCATTAGATTTATATGAATAGTTGTCACATGCATCAGTATTCAATCATCACATAACCAAAGATAACCCATGCAATAATACTCATATTCTTAGAGATTCGACAAAATAAAGAGTAAAGAGATAACATACAGGACATCCGATGCAATCGAATCAGACTAGAGTAGATGAAATAATGTCACTTGGAAAATCGAACACCACCATGCAACCTAGAACTGACTTCCTCTAGTTCACCCTCAAGACAAGAGTTCTTGCCATGGATCAGTTGTCTCTTGTTCATCTCTTCAATGGGTATTTAATACGCTCTTTCATGATATGGTTTCCTTTAGTGGCGTCCCACTTTTATGGATATTTTTATCCATTTGCCTAGGATTTTCCTAGAAAGGCCCGCCTTTCTTTCTCGTGAGGCTTTTCCTCATAAAAGCTTTCCTTTCTCTTCCATAAGGCTTTTATGTTTTTCTTAAACTTAACATATTTCTCCAACTAAGTAACTTAACGAATATTTATCTCACATCCATTAAGTTTATCTAGAATTTGATCTATAAGTCTTATCATGAAAGAATTATCTATTCCCATTCACCAATGGGATTTCATTTGGAAAGAATCCCATCTCTTGGTGTCTCATTTTCCAAGGATTTTACATTATCTTTATTTATTTGGTAATAAAATATTTGCTCTCATTTCTACATCTCTCACCTAGATTTTCTATTATAACTCAGTCTTAGGTTAGGTTCCACATCATACCAACAGGTGTTGCAATAATGAGTATATTATTGTAATTATTTCAAGTTTTATTGTTAACTAACTCTCTGTCTTAAAAAACTTGGATTTACATTATTTACCATTAACAATTTTGGAAATATACAAAACAAGTAAAAAATATGTATGAATTTTATTAAAACAAATTTTAGACTAAGTTAAAGATAAAATTATATTGATTTGTCTTACTACGATTTTTAACTTGTTATTATTTTAATAAAGTATTTTCAATTTTATGAATTTTTTTGTTTTTTAAAGTTATATAAAAAT
>APFE031204247.1:13001-29522 GCA_000404065.3 Pinus taeda | reverse complement strand
AAATTTAGCAAAAGAATTAGTTCTTTATAATACATGTAAAGTTAAAATCACCTGCTTAAGAGATCAAATTATGATAAGGATGGTATTTGGTCTCATTTTTGGTCTTATACTTAAAATTAATGTTGAATTTTAATAAAAATATATATAACTTTACGAGAGGTAATTTACAAATGATGATAAAAAAGATATAGTAGCTACATGATGAGCTATAATGCCTTATAAATATTGTTGTGATGTTGATTTCCTATCAATATTGTTGTTTTGACTTGGAGCCTTGTGAACTTTAAAGTTATTTTCCCCACCTTATTCAAAACCTCACTAGCCACATGATGAGCTATAATGCCTTGATAAATAATGTTGTGAAGTTGATTACATATAATTATTGTTGTGATGACTTGGAGCCTTGTGAACTTTAAAGTGAAGATACTAGTTAGCTTGCAAAATATTAGTTACAACATTATACAATAAAAAAGCTGATTTTAAAATTCTTTGCAATATATATCATGATATTATATAATATATATAAACCTTATTTTTTCAAATAATTGTAGGAAGGCCCGTGCCACTGTGTAGGTCACGAGTTCAAGTCTCATCTAAATTTAAGGGGCCATTCTCGTGAGATGGACGGTTCCCCTACCGATTATAGTGGCCCCGTGGGATTCCACCAAGTGTAAGTGTAAAGCTAGTAAGATACCAACGCTTCTACTAGATATAAAAAAAATTCATAAGAGGAAAACATAAAAACATATGAAAAATTAAAAAAATTCCTCTCATTATCTCTTTTAAGATAATCATAATAAATTAGCATCTATTTAATAATGATCACCAAATGACCTATATTAATTAATAATTATTATAATTAAAAATATAAATTATTAATTAAAATCCAAATTATAATCATTACAATATTGCTCATAGTTATAAAATTAAAAATATTTGAAAAATAAAATGAACGGTGCTATTGTCATTGCAGCATATTGTTAATTGATTTTGTTTTCGCAATAACTTCATGGATGCCGTCTACCTTTTGTTTTCTTGGTCGCCCAGCACTTCACTCTTGAAAATTAGAAAGGGTACCGCGTCAGGATCAGTTTTAAGAGAAAAAATTAAGGATTGTGTCGGTTTTAACTAAAAAATTAAGCGAAAAGCTAGCAAATATGATTTTCAATTACTGTGAGAACAATTACTCTATTTTGCATGTAATTAGGGAATTGTTGATATTTTAAGAGAAGTACTCTTAAGTATTTCATTTCAATCTTTCACTATTTGTTATGTACATACAAAACACTTGATATTCCCACATCCTCCTTCAAATACACAACTTTTTGCATTTACCGCTGAAAAACAAACTATATGCCAATTAAAAGGCCTAATTGGTTTTTGTGACGGTTTTTGTAACCAAGCCTAAAACCGACCTTATACATATGTATATATGTTATTTACTCCATCGAACCTGTCACACGAAAAATTAACTTTTATTTGTAATCCAAACCACCACCATATATCGGTGATTCCCTGGCGTGGGCGGGCGTTTAGATAAATTTCTACCTCAACCCCAATATACACTGCAAAGTATGAAAATATTTAAAGTACTCGATCACATTATTAATTAATTCCAAATAAGATATGATTCTAACCAATATTCTTAAAATTGTCTTAAAAAATTAAAATCAATTATTCATTAAAAAGAAATCATGAAAATAATTTTCAGAAAATAAATAAATATGCAAAACAAAACATCTAACAGAACACTCTTCACACGGTAAAATACTTCGGAATACTCTTTCCAGATAACAGAACACTTTTCACACGGTAAAATACTTCGGAATACTCTTTCCGGATAAAAATTCATCCAAACAGTTTCATTAAATTAATCTCTGCAAATTTCATCAAAAAAAGGTTTCATCAAATTACTTTATGCAAATTTCCAACAGGGAAGCCATATATTATCCCGTTCAGTTCTGTGTCAAAAAACTGCAAGAAAATGAAAACCAAATAGAGAAAACATTATAAGGAACCCAGTAGAAAACCCAAAAAAGATATTGCTTAAACCTGCAATTGAAGCACATGAAAATGAGGTAGAGAAAATAGAAGAATCGAGGATAGTGACTGGTTGTTACGTCTTAATGGTAATTGGTCAGGACAGTACATTAACAAGCACAAACACAGAGATGAGACATCCAGTTACGCACAAACTTCGCAAAGCATTCAAATGTATACACAGTGGATTAACGAAGAAAATGATAACTTCAGCGTGGACAAAGAATGCATATGTAAAGCCTCTTTAGTTTAATGCATATGCTTTTTAACAACGCCCAAATTCGTGGCGCAGTGTATAAAAAGCTCCCACTATAACTACCACATTCAAACTTACTTTCCCTCCGATTGAGATTGTAATGACACGTCATTGTTTATTATGATGTCAGAAAAGATTCCACCACTATATGGGACCACTACTTAGCACGAGGAGGATCTAAGGGACCACTATATGGGACCACTACTACTGAGCACGAGGAGGATCTTTGGGACCACTATCAGCGCTTCTTTCCTCGTGTCAGAAAGATATAAGAGTAATTAATTCACATCTTTCATTGCAGAAACCGTAAAGGTTTGATTATGAGGATGAATAATCATATTTTCACGTGGAGAGAGGGAATGATGTCATTGTCAAATTTCTTCCAATCACATTATTAAATTTCTGTGTAACGGTGGGTATGCAAACTTATTGAAGTGCTAAAAGACTATTTCAATCACACAAAGTTATAGATACATGATTAGCGTTTAAATTTACTATAAATTTTTAATTAAAGAACGTGGTTATAATAAAATTATATTAATTTGACTTGTTACATAATTCAGTTATAAATTTCTAAAATAAAATGTTTACAGTGCATAAATTAAATTATGTATTTTTAGATTTTGAATATATTTTTTATTTTTTTATTCATTAAATTAAATTATTTTATTTTCTAAAATTAGATTATGTTTTTTTTTAATAAAATTTTCTCACTGTAATATATTTTTAATTTATTTATTTTTTAATTTACTAAATTGTGAATTCAAGTTTTAATAAATTTATATTTTAAAATAAAAATAATTAGATATATTTTTTAATTAATTTTTTTAATTTAATATAAAAGATTAATAAATCAACGGTATGTTTTTATTGTTGAAGAAGGAAACTCAAACTCGTTTTAAAACTTTCTACTAGATGCGGTAGAAGTTACAGTCCACTTTTAGTTTTGAGGAAATCACCACACAATACAAAGCTTGTCATCACTATGTAACCGATTCGAGTTGAAGTTCAAGTTGTTTAGCTAGAATTTCCTCAAACTCAAACTTAATGTCTATTTTGTTTTACTAGGCTCTACAAATTTTTATCCCATAAGAGTTTTTGTCTTTTTGTATTTTGAAATAAATGTAAATGGAAGTTCTAGTAATCTAATGTGGATTATAAAAAGTCATTGGTCAACAAAAGACAAAAGAAATCAAACAATCATGAGGGAAGTCCAAAGGTCACAAAGGGAAACATGGGGTCATCTCATTTGTTATAAATAAGCCCTCATAACTCAAGCAAAGGGCTTGGAACCAAAGAGTCTTGGAGACATAGATTTTGAAGCCTTGGAATCTCTTGTGTAGCATAAGAAGAGTATCATTCTTTGGAGAGAAGAAGTGTTTGCTTCATGTTCCACTTTTGGGCTAGTTCTACTTAATGAGAAGCTCTCAGAGACAAAACGTCTTCATGCATATGTCGTGAATGTTGTAAGACTATTCTTTATATATGTGTAATATATGTGGTTTCTCTTACACTAACATTAGTGAACTATTTTGTTAACCTTTGTATGTATCTGATTGAATACGTGTTTTTATATTATTATGCTCATCATTATCCTCTAAACTATTTTGAAGATCAACTAACATTGCTTGTGTGTATCTTTAAAAATATGTAATATTACTTTCTTTTAAGGTGGTCACCTTTCCCCCCTTTTATGTGAATGTACCTTTTATACATTATAGTGATATCGCATAAAGTCATAAACTTGTAATCACCAAAGTCATGCATACTTTATCTTATGTGTTTGTTGCAATAAAGTCCTACCTTTAAACCCACCACTTTTGGCAATAGGTCGTATCCCAGTTCCGGCTCCTACTCCAAACGTAGTGGGGTCTATTTGGGACCTCACATCGAGGAGTGTCGCTTTCCAATTGGAAGCTTCCAACATTATCAACAAGCTTTTGGCACTAGAAGGAGGATTGGATGACAAACCGAGCCCGTGAAGTTTGTTTGCACCTTTTTATCCTAAATGGCTACTTCCCATATCCTAACCCAAACATTTTTTCCTAGAGTTGTAAGGTAGATAGTGCTTATGGAGATTACTCATGACTTGTTGAATTTAAAATTTTATGGCAAGGGTGAAAGAACCATCCTTGAGCACACCTCTCACTCTCTTGAATATTATGATTCTCACAAAGTTGATTGTGAGGATGTTGCTTGTAGGTTGTTCACTTTCACATTCAAAGCATGCATTAAACAGTGGTATTGCACTTTTCCGACTACCTCTATTCATTCTTTTGAACAACTTGTCAAGGAGTTTTATGTAGCCCTCGACGGGTATAACTATGAAGATGTTTGTAAGAAGATTATCCACCTCGAAATGAAATATGATGATTCTATTGAATATTTTCATGATCAATTTATTCACTTTTGTTATGAATTTTATGATGATGGTATTGATTAGAGTTTTATGAAATTGAAAATTGATTATCTTGTTCAAATTTATTGGTATCCATCCGATCCTTAATCCCTTTCGAGTCCCCTAACATTCCTAGCTTATGGATCTCCCAAAACGGTAAAAGAAATTATTGTTATTTTGTTTAACTCTTTAATGTATTTTGATCCTTTGTTAAATTGCGAAGCTTCATAAAATCAGGGTGAGGTTGGAGAACATGAAAATATAACTTCTAATTTATCACCATCTTCTCCCATTCAAGATTTGAATGTAGATTTCAAATCTAATTTAATCAATGGCATTCTTTGTCTTTTGATTATTTGTCATGATCGTACTATGTCACATGAACTTGTTATTAAAATATATTCCAATTATCAAGAGGGTTATGTTTTCAATGGAGTTAGTGGAGACCAAACGATTTGCAATATATTTGTGATCATTACATATGAGATTTTCACTTAAAACAAGATTCAAAGATGAAAGATGATATTTCATTCTGTCCTTTACCCGACTCCCTTTTTCCTGACTTATTTAATGATCCTATCAAATCTATCTAATCTTCTCGTGAGTCATCCTCTTAGATGATAACTCTAATTGCAATTAGGAATGGTGGAATGGTGTTTCTACATTAAAGGAAGGTGAGGAAGGATTATATTTTCATAATATGTTTCATTCCTCATCATATCAAAATCAAGAAACAAAGAATGTAATCTCATGTTTTTCATCCACCCCTCTTTATGATTCATCAGATCATGATGATTCCTTTCTTTTGAAGGAAAAAATAGAATTTGTTCATGATTTTCTTGATGTGTTCGTCGGTTTATCTAGCAGCGATATTGTGTCTTCAAGTATTGATTTTTCTAAGCCACTAAATTTTGATGATCTATCTTTAGATATCTTGGAATTGTGTCAAAATGTAAAGACACTTTGACATATGGCGATGGTTATGTCAGGATCTTGCATTCTTGATTGTTGTTCCAAGAATCATCAAATTGGTATTATTTCTCGAGAAAATCCTCATGAGGGGATCACAAATTTTGAAAATGGACCTTTCTTTCAAGCTTGAGAACATTCATCTTCATATCACTATTTTGTAGCTCAATGGTTGGAGGAATCATATGTGGTAGGCTGCTATGCTACAAAAAAAAATTATTATTTTTCCTTCTGTTTGCCAAGCCTAAAAATTTGAATGCATGTTTTGATAGGAGAGTTTGTCGCAATGTGTCTAAACACCATGATGCATCAGTAGAATGTTTAGAATGTGATTTCTTATTTTTATTTGTTTCTTATGTTGTGTGCCTTCAGATTCTTGAACATGTCGTGTTATATGTTTATTCTCATGTGCTTCTCTTGAAGATGTTTATTGTAAGTGGTTCCCTCAGTGATATAGGTTGGTTAATGCTTCATTGGTTGCACTGGAAGTTTCCTTTTACGTAAGTCTTGCCTATCCGTTGTTAGATTAGGAGTATATTTAGGTTTATTTTGTTTATTATTTCCATTTTTGGCTTTGCATTTTATTTCGTACTTTCTTTTCCTTTCGTGATAATAATACTTGCATGAAGTTGTGTTCGTATTTTGGAATGAGCATGGCAGAGTTCAAGATGACATTGTACAATGGTCAATCCTTGGATTCCTGTCTATTCCTTCTCTTTTCATGGGCCTTGTATCGTTTAGTCGATGATGCTTGGATCTAAAAGAAAAATTTCCTCAGAAAAAAACTTTAGTGGAATTGCGATGCTCGAATATTTAACTAGTACCCTCTTCTTTAGTCGGTTATTACATTTCATCAATTTTATTTTTTTAAACTTATTTAGGTAGGGTAAATATAGGAGGAAACTAAAATAACTGTATTGTATTTCAAAGGTGTATATATATCCTTTCCTAAAGAGTAACCTCTTCTTGTCTCAATAAGTCGAGATCCCTCTTCCACCTATTGAAATAATAAGTGTCGAAGCATGATTATATAAATAAATAAAGGGTGAAATAAGAGAAAGGTTTCTTGCACACAGAGGTGAAGAAAGCAACTTCGCCAAGGTATTGTTCAGGCTCAATGTCAGAGAAGAAATGTTTTTGTTCCTATTTTGACTCTATCGGGGTATTTTCCAGGCCTACCAACAGTGCAGAAATACCAAATATGTAAACTGAGTCTCTGGCATCCTTTTCACTTGCATATATATACTCTCTTTGTCCTCAACCAAAACAACTCATTTTGACTTGATTGTGTTAGTGTGTCTTCGATGAAGAGAATGAAGGAACTATGTATTTAACACAGGTTAAGTAAAGAATCTATGGTAATCAATGACATGAATAATACTTCTGTTGAAAATAGCAACAAGAAATTATAAAAATAGAAATTATAAAAATAACTTTGCTATAAATAGCATTTCAGGATATACTCCAACTTTGTTGGAAATAGAAAAAAATAGAAATGCTAAAAACAAAATTGCTATAATAACATTTCGAGATACATTCCAATTTTGATTTATCCTTGAATCAAGATTGATAATTAAAATTCAAAATTAGTCTCACTAACTGTTTGAAAAATAATTAATTAATTTATCTTGAGTTAATTAGTTGGAGAAATTCAAACAAGAAGTTTTTGTGAAGTCATGTAACAATTATCCCTTAAATTAAGGAGATTATCCCTTAATTAAGGAGATAAGGATGAGCTGTATTTGAGTTGTAATTAGTGAGATCAGTTAACTCAATTATGTCCAGTTAAATTAGTTCCAAACAGTTTGCGGAACTAATTGTGAGTTCAGTGAGTTAATGCATGCATGCATGCAAATAGTGTTTTGCAAATAACTGAATATTCTCTCATAAATAACTCATGAATGTCAATTCAGGGAAAGACCCAGTTGAGATTAAGGATAGGGACATTGTACTCTCAGTTGGAGAAATTTTCCTATAAACAAAACTCATCCAAGCAAAAGGAATTAACTCCTTCAATATTGCGCAGTTATTTCAGAGGTCAGTGTTATATGTTAGGTGAGAATCGCACAGGTGGTAGCTGGAGGACTAAGGAGAAACTATGCAAGGAAATAGGAGGCATGGAGGACTGAAGGAAGGCATATATGTTGTCTATTCTTTCTATGAGCAGTACTGAGGAATTGTACTGAGAGTTGCATAGCTTGAGAGCTAAAGCTTTGTGTGATCTTGAGATATTTCCACTTGTATGATATTAGAGATATCGGGGATTTCAGCTGAGGCTTTCCCCAGAGTATTCTTCTGTGTTTCATGTGTATGATTTCTTCTTCTCTGTTATATGTGTTCTAATTGATCTTGCTCAAACGGATTAAGCTTCCACAAGTTTGATAGTAGAAGTAGATTAAGTATTTTTATTTAATACATTGCATAATCAGTTTAATCTACAGTTTCTCTATAAGATGTGTATCAAAGCGAGGTTTTGTAGAAAAAGTTCTAATGGTATCAGAACAAAGGTTATCATATTTGTGAACAGTTTACTGATAAGGATTCGAAGTTTGAAGTTCAGGGTTGCAGGTGTGAACCGAATTCACAAGATGGGACATTATGCAACTAATTGCCCATCGAGGAAGTCCAGGAAAGGATCAGACTCTCAGTTCAAATTTGATTTTACCCTCATGGCATCCATGGTTTCATCGATGATGGGTTGTGGTTGGTTTCTTAATAGTGGAGCCTCATTCCACATGACTAGCGATAAGAGTTTATTCAGTACCTTGGAGGAGAAAGACCTCAATATACTCATAGAGATGGGTGACGATGAAAGGTATAATGTTTCCAGAGTGGGAACGGTTTGTTTTCAAAGGGAGCATGGAGCTTCTATCACCTTGACAGATGTGAAGTATGTGCCTAGATTGAAGAAGAACTTGGTATGAATTTCGATGGTGGAGGAAAAAGGCTACGATGTTGTCTTGAGTAAGGGAAAGGTTTTCCATAGACACATCACCATGGGTTAAGAGAAACAGATCAGTTCACAGGTACAAAACCTGTATGCTCTTGAGGTTCGAGATGCATGCAAAGCCTTGAGGAGCAAGGCAAATGTTAGAGACTTAGTGGTTGAGAGGGAGAGAACATTACCTCTCAACATGCAGTTCCAGAAGAAGGCTCAGACAATTATGGAGAAGCCACAATTGGTGAAGCAAATTTAGGAGGTTATGGAGCAGCCATAACTGGAGAACCCGAGAGGAGATCGAGTGGAGGAATCCACTCATGCAAAGACCTCCAGTAGGGTGGAATTTCAAGCCAAGTGGGTAGAGGGATCACATGCAACCATACCTCTAGGTGAGAGGTGGGGTGATGTGAAGTGATAGTTCGAAGAAGGCTAAAATAGAGCCAGGATCTTTGAGGTACCCAACCTCTTTGATCATACCTTGCTATGGGAGCCCTAATGAGGAGTAGAAGGACTAGTTGAGTGGGTAGAGACAAATGTGGATGGAGCGGTAGAGGGAGCTTTAGCATCAGAGGGTGTTTCTAGCCCAACAAGGATTTTAGTTAGGAGATCAATTACTTACTTCTCAGTAACTAAGTTGCAGTGTAGCAGTGGGCAACATGATGCAACATGATGAGAGGAGGTGTAATGCGAATGTAGTGTTGGCAGATAGGACAAGCAGTAGCATAGATGCAGTAGGAGGAATCCGTGTGATTGATGCAATCAAAGATCAATGTGATAGAGGCTAGAACAGTCAAATACTGAAGAGCACAGAGGTGCAAAGTTTTTAGTCGATAGAGGCAATAACAGTCAGAGACTTTGATGAAAGAGGAATCATTCTGATTCAGGTTGAATATTTTTTGTGTTTCTAGAGTTGCTAGAGCAACAAAACTTGAGAGAAGTGTTGCATGCAGAACATTCCAAAAGTTCAAGATTGGGTTCGAGTTGAATGTATTTCTTTTTGCGAGGGAGTGTTGAAAATAGCAACAAGAAATGCTAAAAATAGCATTGCTATAAATAGCATTTCAAGATATACTCCAACTCTATTGGAAATAGGAAAAAATAGAAATCTTAAAAGTAGCATTGCTATAAATAGCATTTCAAGATATATTCCAATTTTGATTTGTCCTTGAATCAAAATTGAGAATTGAAATTCGAATTTAGTCTAAATAGTTGTTTGAAAAATAATTAATTAATTCATCTTGAGTTAATTAGTTGGAGAAATTCAAACAAGAAGCCTATGTGAAGTCATGCAACAGTTATCCCTTAAATTAAGGAGATAAGGATGAGTTGCATTTGAGTTGTAATTAGTTATCTTAGTTAATTGAGTTAAGTCTAGTTAAACTAGCTCCAAATAGTTTGAGGAACTAATTGTCAGTTCAGTCAATTAATGCATGCATGCATGCAACTAGTGTTCTCTAGATAACTGAATATTATCTCATAAATAACTCATGCATGTCAATTTAGAGAAAGACCTGGTTGAGATTAAAGACAGGGACATTGTACTATCAGTTGTAGGAATTTTCCTATAAAGGAAACTCATCCATGCAGAAGGAATTAACGCCTTCAGGATTGTGCAGTTATTTCAAAGGTCAGTGTTGTGTGTGAGGTGAGAATCACACAAGTGGTAGTTGAAGGACCCGGGAGAAACTGTGCAAGGTAATAGGAGGCTTGGAAGACTGGAGGAAGGCATACATGTTGTCTATTCTATATATAAGCAGCATTGAGGGACTGTATTAAGAGTTGGATGGCTTGAGAGCTAAGGCTTTGTGTAATCCTGAGATATTTCCACGTGTATGATATTACAGATAGTGGGGTTATTAGTTGAGGCTTTCCCCAGAGTATTCTTTTGTGTTTCATGTGTATGATTTCTTCTTCTCTGTTATATTTGTTCTGATTGATCTTGCTCAAATTGATTAAGCATCCGCAAGTTTGATAGTAGAAGTAGATTGAGTATTTTTCTTTAGTACATTGCATAATCAATTTAATCTACAGTTTCTCTACAAGATGTGTAGAGAGAAAAAATTCTACAACTTCCTGAAGAGATAGAACTGGCTTACAGAGTTAGACCCATACAAACTACTATAGTTCTACTAGTGTGCCACCAAGTGTTGTAACTACTACAACCCCACTTCAAAAATTTTCCTACGTTTCTATTTTGGAGCCTACCTTATGTTTATAAGAACTTATCTTTCACTCTCATCAACGATTCCTTCTAATTGTCCTGTGTTCTTATCACTTATCCATGCATTCAATCTTTGTGATGAGTTCATTAGGTTCTCTTGATGATGAATAAGTATTTTCAAAGACAAATAAACATCTTCCAAACACAAGCCAACTTTTTCTGTGATCCTACAACAACTCGAGGTCTTGACTCTTAGAACTACACAATTCCTCAAGGTTTCTAGTTGCGCAATGTCCTGATGATCAAAACTGCACAACCTTGAAGACTAGCAGACAATAAGCTTACAAACTGCAAAATCTGTATTTTAGAGTATGAACTACACATTTCACTAAGCTAGTGGATTATGTAATCCCTTTGTTACTAGGAATTGCATAGTCACCTTCGCAAGTGAGACTTTGTAATTTCTCAGAGTAACAAAATGTGCATCCCTAGATAATAAGGAGTGAACAATCAGTGCTTGACATGTGGCATAATGTTTATATTTTGAACCAAACAACATGTGTCACTACTTCCTTGATTTTAGGCATGTCCATCAGAAACCCTAAGCCTAGCTCCGCGGGGAGAAACCTATAAAATAGAGGCTAGTAGAACTCATTTTCACACTTTAACTTTCAGCTCTAGCTTTCCTCATCAGATCAAGGGACTTTCAACTTGGTTTGCAATGCTTTTCTGGGTAAGTTTTTGTGTTGTTTTTTGCCATTTTTTTGTATCTTTTTCTTCTATGAGTGTTATTTTTCCCATTTATTTTCATGGTACATGGTTTTTGTATTAATATTATCTTGTAGAAGTGTTGTTTTAGTCCATCGTTCAATTTTTTCAAGTGTTGCATCACCTTCTTGCTTGTTTCCTACCAACAATTTCCACTGCTAGGACTTTTTATGCATGCTTGTTTTTCCTTTTTTAGGAACAATTTTGGGCCATGTTATTCACTGATATAATCTATCATAAGGCCGATCTACACTTTCTCCTACCCCAGCTTCATATATCGAAGTTTTTCTCTCTCTCTCTCCCCTTCACAAAATTGCATAATCCTCACTATTTTTTTCCCACACCCAACTACACATTTCACATCCTCAAGCCTGAAGCATTCTCCTAGACCTTTAAGATTGTGCAATATGCATTCACTAGCTTTTCCATATCCATATTACGCAATTCCAGGCCTCAGCCCTTAGCCTTGGCCATTGATATCGTGGATTATGTACCCTCTTCTCTCTCTTGCCCAACTGAGACTGCACATTGTGTAGTTTCAAGCCTCAAGCTCTCACTTGACTATTGGAACTACACAGTCCCTCTCCTAATCATGCACTAGGTAATCCCAGTCATATGTCTACCTCCTAAAGCCCAACAACTACGCAATCCGTCTCCTTGATGAGTGATTTGTCGCTTTATGTTTGACTAATGGAATGACCTGCTTGATCTAACTTGTTTTCCATACTACCTCTCTTGTTACAGGTATTGCAATTTTTTAGCTCATTTCTTCTCGATTGGTAGGAATCATCATGCCTCCTAAGAGATCAGCCTCAAACAAGAGAACAAAGAGCTATAATGATGAGGTGGTTGAGAGTTGTCAAGTTACCTTGCATATTTGTTCTGATAATCAGCTCATCATTGAAAAGGACTCTGAGATCACTTGGAACATGGTTAAAGATGTTTTTACAGCTAAAGAATACAAAGCAGGTATAGAATACATAGAGGTATATATCGTTCTCCAGCTATCAACTTTCTACAAGGAAGCATGCATGTTCTCATTCTTCCTTGTGCAAATGTTATCAAGTGCATCCTACATGGCCTGGATACTAAGAACAAGCTACTCAATAGTTTCAGTGGACATCATATTGCTTCCAATACAGATCATGATTTTCAATGGATGTATGATTTACCTAATCCCAAGAAGTATATGGATTCACACTTATACGTTATTACAAACTATTTGAGCACCAAATATGTGATTAATAATTGAGTGAAAGAGCCAACAAAGTTTTTCTAGACACCCAACAATAATTATAAAACTAAATGCTCTAGACAATATTACAATATTTTATTATATTATGTTGTCAGATTTATGTACAAAAGGATATTGATTCCTTTCATGAAGGATGGGTGTACATGTTGTATCAAATTATCACTGAGGGAAATATATTTAATTGGTCTAAACTTTTGGCCAGGTAGCTTAGAGTCAATGCAAACATGGCGAGAATCATGGTAAGTTTTTTGTGTGTTGTTTTTTGCCATTTTTTGTATCTTTTGGTTCTATGAGTGTTACTTTTTCCCATTTATTTTCATTGTACATGGTTTTTTTCTTAATATTATCTTGTAGAAGTGTTGTTTTAGTCCATCGTTCAATTTTTTGAAGTGTTGCATCACCTTCTTGCTTGTTTCCTACCAACAATTTCCGCTGCTGGGACTTTTTATGAATGATTGTTTTTCCTTTTTCAGGAAAAATTTTGGGCCATGTTATTCACTAATATAATCTATCATAAGGCTGATCTACACTTTCTCCTAACCCAGCTTCATATATCGAAGTTTTTCTCTCTCTCTCTCCCCTTCACAAAATTGCATAATCCTCACTATTTTTTTCCCGCACTCAACTACGCATTTCACATCCTCAAGCCTGAAGCGTTCTCCTTGACCTTTAAGATTGTGCATTATGAATTGACTAGCTTTTCCATATCCATATTACGCAATTCCAGGCCTTAGCCCTTAGCCTTGGCCATTGATATCATGGATTATGTACCCTCTTCTCTCCCTTGCCCAGCTGAGACTGCACATTGTGTAGTTTCAAGCCTCAAGCTTTCCCTTGACTATTGGAACTACACAGTCCCTCTCCTCATCGTGCACTAGGTAATCCCAATCATATGTCTACTTCCTAAAGCCCAACAACTACGCAATCCGTCTCCTTGATGAGTGATTTGTTGTTTTATGTTTGACTAATGGAATGACCTACTTGATCTAACTTGTTTTCCATACTACCTCTCTTGTTATAGGTATTGCAATTTTTTAGCTCATTTCTTCTCCATTGGTAGGCATCATCATGCCTCCTAAGAGATCAGCCTCAAAAAACAGAACAAATAGCTATATTGATGAGGTGGTTGAGAGTTGTCAAGTTACCTTGCATATTTGTTCTGATAATCAACCCATCATTGAAAAGGACTCTGAGATCACTTGGAACATGGTTAAAGATGCTTTTACATCTAAAGAATACAAAGCAGGTATAGAATACATAGAGATATATATCGTTATCCAGCTATCAACTTTCCACAAGGAAGCATGCAAGTTCTCATTCTTCCTTGTGCAAATGTTATCAAGTGCATCCTACATGGCCTGGATACTAAGAACAAGCTACTCAATAGTTTCAGTGGACATCATATTGCTTCTAATCCAGGTCATGATTTTCAATGGATGCATGATTTACCTAATCCCAAGTAGTATATGGATTCACACTTATATGTTATTACAAACTATTTGAGCACCAATGATGTGATTAAGAATTGAGTGAAAGAGCCAACAAAGTTTTTCTAGACACCCATCAATACTTATAAAACTAAATTATCGAGACAATATTACAATATTTTGTTATATTATGTTGTCAGATTTATGTACAAAAGGATATTGATTCCTTTCATGAAGTATGGGTGTACATGTTGTACCAAATTATCACTGAGGGAAAGATATTTAATTGGTCTAACCTTTTGTCCAAGTAGCTTAGATTCAATGCAAACATGGTGAAGAATCATCCCAATGTTAAATAAGGAAAGTCCTATATGTTTGGCTATATATTGGATGGTATATGTGCCCTGAATTCCTTTCTTGGTAAGAGATGGAATTGGGTACCTAAAGAACCTCTTGTTCATATATATTACAAAATACTAGGAGAGTGCAGTCACAAAGGAGTTATGGGAAAGTTGGTTGATTATTTCTTCATTGTTTTGTATTGACTGGTCTTTGAAGAATAACCTCCTTGCATGTCTCAAGAGGTGATGAATTCAATATCAGAGGTTGTTGAATGGTTGGCCTCTCCAAATGGAACTTACCTCTAGGTGTTCAGTGGTCTGAGGCATTTTCATTTTTGTTATTGAGGTATGCCACATATCATTTTGTCATTCAAAAAGTTTTGTATCATATTTTCATATGGTTGTGAGCAGCGTTTGAGAGGAAAAATAAATTTCCTTGGCCCACCTTTCATCGACAAGTGGGATCTCACATAATCATGAATCTGAAGGTTGCATAAGATAAAGTCACAAAATTGGAGAACTTCAAGTTCCACACTATATATTGTTGCGTTGTGTTATATTCTTTCCATGACTAGCCCACAAAGTTAACCAGAGAGTTAGAGGCAGGGTCACATGGGGTTTGAGGCGTACCCGTAACCCCACTTTATGGGGTCTGGGGCAGCGCCCGGGAAAATTTTGGTTTTGGAACCTATGTTAAGTTGGGCGAACCCACCTATGGTTTTGCGGATTATTTTCATACATGTTTTCTAGATGCGATGGTTTTCAGTCCATGGTATTGGATGCTTTAGCATGTATAAATATGTATTGTAACAATGAAAGGAACATAATGAAAAATCAAGCTCGTAGTCCCAGTTTTGGGATCCAGGGGGAAATCTCTGTGTATATGTGTTATATGTGTTATGCTCTCACATTGTTTATTTTATGTGTTTTAGAATTCGTATGTAGGTAATCTATATACGGGGTTAAAACCTACATTTTGTATTGGAGTTGTTTTGTCTTCAAGGAGACGTGTTTGTTGCTGAGGGGTTTCACTCAGGCCTGTGGTAGACCCTGTTCAGTGGGAGATCTACGAGATCGATTTTGGTGGTGAAAGAAGATGGCGAGCAGTGGAAAGATAGAGATCAATAAATTTAATGGTCAAAGTTTTGAGTTATGGAAACTCAAGATGGAGGATATGTTGGTGGATAAAGATCAGTGGATCACAGTAGATCTTGGTTCTAAACCAACAGGAGTGTCCGACGAACAATGGAAGAATTTGGATCAGAAGGCAAAGAGCACAATACGATTGTGTGTCTCAGATTCAGTATTGTTGAATGTATTAGGGGAAGCTATGGCGAAGGCTTTGTAGGACAAGTTAGGGAATTTTTACCAATCTAAGTCTCTGGTGAATAAACTATTCCTGCGGAAAAAGCTATATAAACTCAGGACGAAAGATGGAAACTCAGTGACAGAGCATGTGAATGTATTTAATACTATGGTAATTCAGTTAGCATCTATTGATAATAAAATTTTAGATGAAGATAATTGCATCAGTTTGTTGTGTTCTCTACTAGATTCGTGGGATATTTTGGTTATTGCAATAGGTAGCAATGCAACTGCCTTGCAGTTTGATGAAATAGTCTTTGCCTTGCTAATGGAGGAGATGAGACAGAAAAATATGGAGAGCCATAACATTGATGCCTTGTCTATACGAGGACGGTCCCAGAACAGAAACAAAAATAAGTCATCGAGTGGGAGATCTAAATCTAGAGGGAGATATAAATCTCCAGAAAAACCTGTAAAGGTGGTGTGCTAGAAATGCAGAAAGGAAGGCCACTTCAAAAGGGACTATAAATCTAAAGCTTCTGATAAAGGAAAGGGATCTAGTGAGGCTCCTTCTGCAGAGGTGAAAACCACCTCAGATGAAGGTGGGTATGTGTACTTGGCTTCTTCAAGTACACATGTAGATCATGAGGCATGGTTGAT